>CM076578.1:1885374861-1885442685 GCA_034641835.2 Pinus albicaulis | reverse complement strand
CAGAGTGATCTAATGCAATGGAGGTGACTAGTGAATTGGGAAAACCCTTCTATTTATAGAAAAATATTGGGGTGTTCTAGAACTCAGTGCATGAATAAAATATTATTAATCAAATTCTAGAATCACTTTGTAGGAATATTTTATTATATTTGTTGGAGGGAAAAGGATTTTTGACTTGGGTCAATTCCTTTATTTATAAATAAAAAATAAATAAATGATTTATTTATTATTTAAGGGAAATGAGGGGAATATAATTAAATAAATAATGGCTTATTTAATTATTTATATGTGATTTAGTCAAATTTAACTAAGAATATTATTTAAATAATGATTTAAATAACTCATTCTTAGGAAATAATTAAATAAATAAGGATTTATTCAATTAATTTCCTTGTTTTTGGTTAAATATGACCAGGAAATATAAACAAACAAGTTATTGCACATGGTGAAAGCAATTTTACTTAGGGTAAAATTGGTCTTACATGGTGTACTTAGGTTCATCTAATGATAATAGGTTAGATGACCAAAAAAATGTTGTAAGATCCTGGATTCATCTTCCAAGATCACTTGGACTCCTTTGTGACTCTTCGTCTTCCACACCTACCCATGGAGGATTAGGTTTTCAACATTCCCCCCCTTAATCCAAAAGGGTATGTGTGAGTCCAAGAAGAGAGTTGTAATACAAATTTGCAAAGTATGCATGGTAGCACTTAGGCTAGATCAGCTCTCTGAAATGTTTTCAAAAAGAGATGGTTTAAGGATGACCACCAACACTAGAACGCAACGCTTATTAAAGTTCCCGAAACTCTTCCAAAACTGGCAAGAGGCTAAGAGCTTCTACTAGAGGAATTTTTCCTTATAAAAAGGGAGACCTTAAACCTAAAAGAAGGGAAGTCTACAACCTGTGATGGTTTAAGGATGAAACACTGGAATTCTTGATGAAATTCCTAGAACTCTTCCGAAGCTAGCAAGAAGTTGAAGTCTTCTACTAGAGGAAGTGTTCTGAAAGAGATGGTTTGAGGTTGTCCATCAACCAAAGGCATGCTCATGGGCTTCCGTGTCTCTGGCTACAAATCTAAATCTGGAATGATGAATTGTGGCTCAGGCTCACTTGAACTGCTGTGTCTCTGGCTACAACTCTGAATATGGAATGAGATATTGTGGCTCAGGCTTGCTTGATCTGACGTCGAAGCTTGTACATGACCACCATTTTACCCCTGTCAGGTAGAAGGTGAGATGATGGTGAAAAATCAACTGCAATTTTGCTCAATATTCTAGAACATGTTCTTACACACGACTTAAACATCTTCTTGGATGTTGATGCCCATTGCCAAGAAGCGATCCATCCAAGATGAATCTTTGTTCTTGCAGGAGGCTTGTTTCTGAAGCATCTGTGTGAAGAATGGGTGTGCTGACCACAGTGCTTGCATGGGTGAAGATCAAAATAGTGATCTTTCATATGGCCAACTCGATCACAGTGTTTGGCGTTTTACAATCTGCTGTTGTTGTGGAAGCGAAACAGGATCTGAAACAGCTACAGGTGATCTGTCATATAGGAATCCAACACTCTGAAATATGATGGGCTTGGTGTAGTCTCGAATATGAAAGGACACATCCTTTTCATATCCAAGACCAGTTCTATGCTTGTTGTGGACAAGCTCTTCCCAAGGTCTGATGATGGGCTTGAGAAGTGCAGGTTGAACTGCTGCATCTGCATGTAAATCTGCTCTTGTGCAAGGAACTCAGTGTGAATCAATTGCAACTTTATCTTCTTTCTTCTGATGAGATTCCTTCACAATATTCTAAACAGAAACAGGTTTAGAATGGTGACTCTTTCATTGAAGTTCATCTTCTTGAAGCTGAGACTCCAACTACAAAAACTCAATCTTGTCTTGTGCATCTTGCAAACAAATTTAAATATTCAAAAGAGCATTCTTGCTCATTTTTACCATATCATGAACACTAGAATGAATGAGGTTATTCAACAAATCTAATGCATCATTGATTTTGGCCATTGTCTCAAAAATAGAGACTCAACAATCTTAGTGGAAGTAAAATTTTAACTCAGTTCAGACCAATAATGCTTGCATCTGACAATCATTTAACACACTACAACCATACAACTCATTGTGGAATTTTATTTTTATAATTCCTTTTTCTCAGTCCAACAAAAAAAGATAATGAAGCACAAATAAATAAAGACAAATGTGCTGGAATGGTGCCTGGAGAAGCATATCCTAGATCCACCTGTTACAGCTAAATGGTTTGAGCGACACTGACTGCTCATAGAAAACCTTCACACAACAATGACGTAGAAGAACATAAAGACACCAATATGATATTATTCCATCCAGAATATGATTCAAACTACCATATGATGCTTCTATTGTGCACAAATTCAGTTTTGTGAAATTACAGAGAAAGACAACTCCAGGTTTGATCCATGGAAAATAGCGTATCGTAGCAACACCATAGACTAGACTAGCACAGTACCCATAGGTTTTGAAACCTTTTTTTTATTTTGGAAAACTTTGGGTTCCACTAAAAGAACACGACTAGACTTCGGTGCAGAACATCCACAAGTGCAACATACGTAGTTTACTGTTCAAATTCTTAGTATTTAGTTTTACCACCATGGAATATTTGTACACAAAATTGCGTAGAGCAACACTACAACCCCCTCCTTCTGCATTGTTAAAAAACACCTACCTCGATAGGATATTGTTCCTAACACCTACGAATTTCGATGCGTTGGCATTGTTTTTCAAACTCAGATCCTCCATTCACAGATTTTTTTATCACACAGTTGTTGATATCTTTGAGTGTGTAAATAAGATGATGAACAACTGAATTTGTTGCAGACATGTTTCTGAACATTTCAATGCTGCCGCAACTGTGAAAAATCCTAAACTGGCACCTCACAGCAAGCCTAAAGGCCTTCTCGAGGTAGCATCACCCCCTTAATTCCCAATCTCTTGATAGTCCCACAGTTCGTAGCTCCAAAATATTTTTCATTCCAGGGTTTGTCTTCAAAGTAAATGAGAGCATAAAGCTGAAAATTTATTTCAATCCAAGTTCAAGAATGCACAAAAAGGCTTACCTGCATCCAAGAAATTAGAGAAATGAAGTCTTCACAGTGGATTCAAGACCATTTCTTCAGATCAAGACTCAGTAGCACCATGAACACGGGGTGTTAAGTGGGTCTGTAGAGTTGAACTTTGTACTTTTATGGAGCAACGATCATGGAGGAATGTATTATTCCAAAGTAATCTAAGAGTATAACTAAATTTAGGTGTATCTCACTAAGAACTAAAATGTGAATTTTGAAATTTAAAACGGAAGGTGCAAATGGGATGGAATGGAGAGCATCAGTCAAATTTTGAAATTCCACCCGACATTGCAAGGAGGAACTACAGTAGACATGATTTGGAGATCAGAAATGACCGGGGCCATGTCTTGTAATGTAGTCACTATCTTCCATCTCCTCTCCCAGAAGGCACATCACTTCCTTTATTTATCTACAGCCACAGAAACAGTGGAGCGAAGGGCTATATCAATGAGGAAATATGAGGAGAAACCGAGAGCGATGGGGAGGCATGGAGCATAACCATTTGTATTAGATCAGGCCTTGCTCTGATACCATGTTAAACACATACATGGTGTATGAAGAAAGATAAACACACAACACACACAATAGAAATATAGGCATTCGTTGCATCTTTATTACACATAGATGTACATTTATAATACAATATTGTGACTCTTGGATTCATCTTCCAAGGTCACTTGGATTCCTTTGTGACTCTTCATCTACCACACCTACCCATGGAGGATTAGGTGTTCAACAAAATTTTATTGTTTAATTAAGCCATAGATGAATACTCTTATAGAGCACAAAATCTTTATATTGTATCCATTTTGTAGCTAAATAATACATTTATAGTGTGGGGGTTTTTCTTCCACAAGGGTTTTCCGAATTCTTATGTCATGGATTAGTGTTGGAAGTGTATTCTACACCTATGCTTCTTTTCACTTGGTATTACAACCTTATCATCTTGAGTAGAAGGAAGCCTTGTTACAAGAAATGGAAAGCATATATAGAACATAAAGATCTATGGATTGTAGTATTAAGAACCAAAATCACTGGGATGAAAAATAAAACGATGATGGTGTTGAAGAGAAAGGAAATGAGTATTATTACGCTTTGCTTGGAAGATTTAGTATTATTGAATGTTTGGAAGTCATGGGCTTTGTATTAGGATAAATCCATAGTGAGTATTTTTTTTCTATGAAGAAATTTCTTTCCTTGAGAATGGATGACGGTGATTCAGTATTTTAGGGATTCACTATTGTGACCTCATTAACCTCATTTGGAGTGAAAATGGATGAATAAAATCATTATATGAATAGATTTGTGTTATTTACCAAATTTTTGGTGTTGGTGTTGTAGTGTTGGCATTCTAGTGTTTGCATTGATGTCAATAGGTTGGAGATGTTGTATAAAGGCTGTTTTGGAATCTCGAGCTCTTTAGGGACTAAATCTCTCTCAATATGTTCCCCCAATCACACACCAAAAATTTTTGGATGACAATATTCTATTTGGAAAACCAACTCTGAAGGAAGTTAGGAAATTTGGCTCCATCTTGGAAGAGTTCCAATAGGCACCGTGAAGTGAGATTAATGGTGATAATTTAGATATCTTCTTTTTCAATACCCACCCATGGTTGCAAATCCATTTGGCCTGAATTCCTAGCTTCTAAATAGGTGCACTCCCCAGTACCTATCTCGGGGTCCCTTTGGTTCCAAAATCCCTAAAGGTCTCGCACTAGAAAGACTTGCTCGATCGCATTGATCGAAAATTATCCAATTTGTCCTTTAGAAAATTGAACACTCTGGGAAGGCTCATCCTCTTGAAATTTTTGCTTCAAGACTTCCAAATATATCAGTTATCAGCCCTCCTGGTCCCCCAGAGTGTATATAAATATTTAACTACAAATTTTCAAAAATTCCTACGGTCAAGATCGTAGATCGAGCGTAAGTGGGCTCTGGTAGCATGGGAAAAATTATGCAAATCAAACCTCCACAGTGGGCTAAGGCGCAAGGATCCAGTAACTATGTCACAGGCTCTTGGGTCAAAGGCTTGGTGGAGATGGCTATAGGATGTTCAGGAGACTTGGAAGAGGATATGGTTAGGAAAATATGGTTCTGAGAGTAGGTGGAACCCTCTCTCAGATACTCTCATCCTGTCGAAAGGCTCCTCCATCTGGACTCAGTCAAAAGAGAACTAGGTGCTCATCCAGGAACATGATTTCTAGGAGATCAGAAATGGAGCAAATGCTAAATTTTAGGAAGAATCATGGATGTAACACCCTCGATTAAGCCAAGATGAAAACCTTAGGGAGATCCAAATCTATACCATTTGGAGGGGAAAAGGTAAAATGTTTTTGGCTCTATGACAACTAGAATACAAAATGGAGGGAATGAAAATCCTCAGATCTTTGGCTAGCATGATGACTACCCTTAGAGTGGGGGACCCTCCCCCTTATCCTCTGAAAATGGCCCATCCTCAGCAATGGGGAGCCTGATAAACTTCGCTAGGCTCATGAGTCAAAAGGTATGTTCTCTTTAAAAGAGGCCTATTCAATTTTATCTATTTCAAATGTCTAGGTTCCCCTCCCCTTATTGCAAGAGATTTGGTATTCAAAATTGTTGCCAAAGGTTACATTATTTTCATGGCTTACAGGGCATAATAAGCTTCTTACATGGGACAAAATCATGAAGAAAGGATTTTTTGGTCTGTCTCAGTGCCCTATATGCATAATAGAAGAGGAAACAATTGATCACATTTTGAACTCTTGCTCAAAATCCCAAGCGCTCTAGGATTAGGTTGCATCCTTTTTTTAGGCATTTGATAGGTCACACAACATCCTGGTTGAATCACTTGAGGCATGGTGATGGACACTCTTCAAAAACCCCATCGTCAATAGGACGTGGTGCCTTTTCCAATGCTTCATCCTCTGAAACATTTGGAAATCAATGAACCAAGTTGTATTCCACTCGAAAAGTATGCACATTAACTAGATATGGTTATTGATTATTAGAAATATCAAAAATACCATATCTATAGGTTGGCGATAAGAAGAGGATTGGAAAGCGGATAACCAAGAGCGAGAAATCCTGGTAGCGTTGGAAGTAGCCCAAGGGAACACTTCTTCTAGGTCAATGAACTTCTAACATTTGTGGGAATGTTTGCAAAACTCCTTCCTTCTCCCCCTAAAGAGATTCCTGATCCAAATTTTATGTAGGAACACAACAGAATACAGAAATAACCATAAACATAGAGATGCAACAGAAATAAGGCTTCATTTCATTAATAAAAGAATGACTGAAATAAGCTTACAAACATAATGAAAATAAAATAGCTAGGGTGCTAGTAGTGAATCTCTGAGAAGAGATGTGGAATCTATAGACCTCTAAAATATGTTACAATGAGGCTCGAGGGCCTATTTATTATTGATAAATAATCAAAAAATTGAAATTTCAAAAAACCTAACTCTAGGAGATGAAGTGCCAAAACTGTGGGTCCAGTTTGGGTAAATTGGTGTTTCAAATTCCTGAGGACATGACTTTGGCATTTGATCTCTGTTTTATGCGCTCAAAAGCTCATTAGAAAGATCTATCCAAATACAACTTTCTATTTGAGCAACATCAGTCCCTAGACTCATGTTTCTCCTGGTGTTCCCAAAAAACGTCATTTAGGGCCTCAAAACGGCTTCGGAAGTTCAGGACCTGAAAAACTGCTAAAAATAGTAATTTGTGTTGCAACTTAAAAACTAAATGAATTAATGGTGGGGGATAAAATGGAATAGGTGGGTGGCCATCAATATCCACCTATATCATTAAGGCCCCAAAATGGCTTTGGGAGTGCAGGACCTGAAAACCTGCTAAAAATAGTAAATGGTGTCGAATGTGAAAAGTTGCAAAAATTGATGGTGATGGTACAAATGGAATAGGTGGGTGGCCATCGATATCCACCTGGATCATTCCTCCCTCCTTAGGAAGAAATGTTCCCCATTGCATTGAGATCCTCCCTGAGATGAGGCAAATTCTATTGAACTCGGTATTACATTTGTTGAAGATGTCATGGACCTGTGGGTAGACATGCTGGATGCATTTAGTAAATTTGGTTTCTTTATCACCCTCAAAAAATACATGTGTGGATTCTGTATGTGTATTTGCAGGAGGTATGGCAACATTAGGTGGCGGTGCGTTGGGGGTCAGATCAATAGAGTGCTTGTCCTCACAGTGTAGAGGAACCTCTGTGAGGGAAGAGAAAATGTCCTCGTATTCCTCCATGAATTTTTCCATCTACTGTAGCCATGCAAGGGAGCTCTATTTTGAGTTTTTGGCCACAATATTATTCTTTCCCTGTGAATGAGTTGTAAGGAAAATAAATTTCCTGGTTTGGGAAACAATCTTACTGCGTTGTTTTGCAGCAATCAAAGAGATGACAGGAGGCGGTACTACTTCCAGTATCTTGTACAAGTTATTTCCCAAAGTAATGATAACATCACAAGGCCTAGAATCATACACAGCATGTCACCTTCACAAGTATTTTTGGCCCAATAATACATCAGCTACATCAAGAGGAGCTACATCACATAATACCTCATTCGTAAATGGCTTGATGTTGTATGGAAGGCAGCACTATTGGCGGATGTGGATATATCTCCCTGGGTGGAGCCACCCAATGGTATATGGTTGCGGGTGTGCTATGGTCAGTAGGCCAAGCTACTTCATGACCTCTACTTAAACAAGGTTCTTTTGGCTTTTGCTATCGACAAGAAATTGCAGTGGAGAACCCTTCACCCACATCTGCGAATGGAAGAGGCGCTCCCCCTCCTCTGGATCCTCTGGATCTTGGTGGTGGAAACAATGGAACTAGGATCTACATCAATGATCTACTTCCCTTTGTCATTTGCTTTGTCTGGTTCTGACTCAGGATCAAAAAATGCATCTGATTCAGGTGCCTTTCGTTCGGCCGCTAATGACTATTTGGCCCGACACTCGTTTGTGCTATGAGTGGGGATGTTATGAAATTCACGCTTCCCTGTGTCCTTCTTTGGATTTGTGGTGTTGTTCTGGGTCGCGTTGTTTTGACCTTGCCCCTTGTTCTTCATTTCGAGGGCACCTTTCAGATTCGCAGATCCAAATTCTCGCTTCTTCTGCTTAAATTTTTTCTCAATCTTGGTGGCATAGCGATATGCCATGCCAAGTGATGTAATATCAAGAAACTCCATTTCCTCCTGAATGTGTTTGTGTAGATAGCTGTGGTACTTGAGCACCAAATGTCTCTTTGAATCTTTAATACCCAACTTTTTGCGCAGGGTATGGAACAGATTCTTTAGCTCATGCACATCTTGATCCCTTTGTTGCTGCAACATGGTCCATTGGATGTATTTTTCCTCATAGCTCCCCATGGGGTAATATTGTTCCTTGATGCCATCTCAGAACAAATTCCATGTGGGTGTGGCCGAGAATATAGAGGGTTCCCCTTTGTCCTCTTGCTCACAATAGGTTTCCCACCAATCTTTGACATGGGGGGCATCTTTGAGGAGTGAAAAAATAATATTTTCTCGATCAGAGAAATCATGGACCGAGAAATACCCTTCCATCAAATTCAACCATCTATCTATGGCATCTACATCTATTTGGACTTCAAATAAAACAATGTCAAATTTTACCTGTACCTTGAAGGGAGTGGCTTCTCCAAAGTGGCTGTTGGATGCAGATGTACCATAGGTGGGAAGTCGTTGAAGGATCTGAGCAAAGTTATCCATCATCACATTCCTTTGTTTCTCGAGGGCCTCCTCAAGAAATATTTTGATAGGATCTCCTGCTCCCTTGTCTTTCTTCTCTTTTGACATAGGAGGTCATCAGGGTTTGCGAGGCTGATCTTGCAAGGGTTCAACCGAATCGAACCCTAACTCCTTATACCGTAACTGCATTGGGGACATGCAAAGAAAAACAAAGAAAGAGCAGACTGATCTGAAACCACTGATCCTGATTTTATGCAGGAACGGAACAGAATACAGAAATAACCATAAACATAGATATGCAGCGAAAATAAGGCTTCATTTCATTAATAAAATAATGACTGAAATAAGCTTACAAACATAATGGAAATAAAATAGCTAGGGTGCTGGTAGCGAATCTCTGAGAAGAGATGTTGTTGGGTGTGGATCTTGATTTTCATCCTGATTCAAAGATCCTTGTTTTAGTTAGATGTATACCCCAGAAAAACTGTACACCCTTGCAGCGGGGGGGTGTGGGGGGGACTTCGCCCCCCCCCCCGCAGGGTCTGGGGACTAGCGGTCCCCCGGTGAGGGTTTCGAGGGTAGCGCCCCCGAAGCTAAAAACAGATGTAAAATTTCCTTGTATAAGTATAGTAATTTCTAGTCAATCTGGGCCACTCATTAGGTGGATGATCTGATGGTAGAAGTTATGTTTATTTTAGGGTTTTTTTCCCTAGAAGGAAAACCCTCTCTTTGTATGAGGGTATTGTATTGCAGTTGTGTATTGCATGTGTATTCTCTAAGCGGGAAATAGAGAGGGAGACTGTGAGAGAGAACATAGGATATTATAGTGGATCTACTCTAGGTTTTGTCTCTTCATTCTGCTGGATAATAGAAAGGAAGGATTGGCTGTTCAGGGTGGATGTAGCCCAAACTGGGTGAACCACGTATATCTGTGTCTCTTTGGTTTTATGTGTTTTGTGTACTTGTATTTTCTGCATATTTTATGTGTTGCATTGCTCCATAATATATAATTTTCTAACAACTGGTATCAGAGCCGAAGGTATATTTCACTGATAAACTTGCAAGAAAGAAGGGTTCCTAGTTCGAGTGGGAGCAATGGCAGAAGGTGGTAAGTTTAGGGTCAAGAAATTTAATGACCAAAACTTCCCGCTGTGGAAGATGCATATGGAAGATTATATGTTTCAGAAAGATCTGTACCTACCATTGAGCAGAAAAACAAAGAAGCCGACGGCCATGACAGACGCGGAATGGAACATTCTCGATAGAAAGGCACTCGAAACAGTACGGTTGTGCCTTGCGGTGTCAGTCGCCTTCAATATTTAAAAGGAAACAACAACAGAGGTTTTGATGCAGACATTGGCGAAACTATATGAAAAACCCTTGGCCTCAAACAAGCTATTTCTTATGCAACGACTATTTAATATGAAGATGTAGGAAGGTGGATATGTTGCAGACCATTTAAATGATTTTAATACAGTTACTAGTCAGTTAAGTTTTGTAGGGGTAAAATTTGTGGATGAAGTTAGAGCTCTGTTATTCTTGTGCTCATTTCTAGAGAGTTGGAATGGTTTAGTAATGGCCATTAGTAACTCTATCTCTGGATCTAGTACTTTAAAGTTTAATGATGTTGTCAGTGCTATCCTTAGTTGTAGGTATTAACCCTGAACAGAAATTATCTACACACGAAACTTATAACAGAAAATAAACAATAGCGAGAGCATAAAACATAAAACAGATAAACACAGAGATTTTCCCCTGGATCCCAAATCAGGACGACCAGCTTGATTTTTCATTATATTCCTTTTAGTGTTACAACACATATATATACATGCCGGAGCATATATAAACCCCAATCCATTAACCCTGGATTAGAACATAACCGTAGTTCCCTTGACCGGATCTACAAAAATACCAGGGGCCGAAAACCATCGAACCCCAAAACCATGTGCAAAACCATGCACAAAACCATGGACGCAGACTACCCAGCGGAAATTAAGGAACCAAAATTTTCGCCGGGGCGCTGCCCCGAACCCCGATAGGGGGGGCTACCGCCCCCCCTGTGAACCCCCCGTTGCGCCCAGCACAAAGGGGGGGGCTATCGCCCCCCCTCTTACCCCCCCACGCATGCTTAGTCATGGAAAGAATATAACACATACCCAACATTCTCCCACTTGTTGTTTTCTTTCCACAGGGGGTCACAAGAGAGCTTAGTCATTGGCCCAATTCTTCAACACCCATTGTTTCTCTACACCAAGAGAACTTCTGAGTGCTCACAGACTTTGTTAATGCATCCGCAACATTCTTCAAAGTGTCCACCTTTACCAGCAACACCCTTTTAGCCTCAACCATATCTCTAACAAAGTGATATTGAACATCAATGTGCTTTGTCTTTTAATGATAAGCAGGGTTCTTAGCCAAGAAAATTGCACTTTGGCTATCACAGTCTATCCTTATAGCTTGCTGTACCAACCCCATACTTGAACACAATCTCTGCAACCAAACCGCTTCCTTGCTTGCATGAGTGGCTGCTATGTATTCTGCCTCTGTAGTTGAAAGAGCCACTACAGACTGTCTTTTACTCATCCAACTGACTGCGCCTCCAAATAGTCTAAACACATACCCACTTGTAGATCTTCTTTGGTCCAGATCTCCAGCCCAGTCCGCATCAACAAAACCACGAATGTCCAACATTCTTTCCAATCCTGGTCTTCCCTGGTAGCACAAGCCATAATCACTAGTGCCACGTAAATATCTGAAAACCCGCTTCACTGCTGTCCAATGCTCCTTCCCCGGGTTTGACATAAACCTGCTCAATACTCCCACTGCATGTGCAATGTCTGGTCTAGTACAGACCATTGCATACATCAGGCTACCCACTGCACTTGCATATGGAACACGGGACATATACTCCTCTTCTTCTTGTGTCTTGGGACACTGTTCAACAGACAGCTTTCCACCTACAGGAATAGGAACATTCACCGGTTTACTATCCCGCATATTGAACCTCTGCAATATAGTCTCGACATACTTCCTCTGGTTTAACCAGAGCTTCCTCTTTGCCCGATCTCTCTTAATTTCCATGCCCAAAATATATTTTGCAGCACCCAGATCCTTCATGTCGAATTTGGAGAACATTTGGGTCTTCAAATCTTGGATAATTTCTTTGTCATTTCCAATCAACAACATATCATCCACATACAAGACCAAATAAATAACATGGTCACCAATTAATTTAAAATAAACACAGTGATCCTCCTTGCTTCTGGTGAAGCCAAGTCCCGTATATAGGTATCAAATTTCTGATACCACATCCTTGGTGACTGTTTTAACCCATACAGAGACTTCTTCAACCTGCATACCAGTTCTTTCTTACCCTTCACCATAAAGCCTTCAAGTTGCTTCATGTAGATCTCCTCTTCTAGATCCCGGTGAAGAAAATTTGTCTTCACATCCATCTGTTCTATATCAAAATCAAATGCAGCAGCAACAGATAAAAGTAATCTAATAGAAGTAACCTTGGCAACGGGAGAAAAAATATCACCAAAATCAATTCCCAGCACCTGGGAATAACCTTTTGCTACCAACCGAGCTTTGTATTTCTCCACCTTGCCTTCTACATTCATCTTCTTCTTAAACACCCATTTTCTCCCAATGGGCTTCCCTCCAGTCGGCAACTCCACCAGATTCCATGCATCATTTTTGTGCAAGGATGCCATTTCATCAACCATGGCCTCCTTCCAAAGTTTTCCATCCTCTGAATCTAGTGCCTCCCTGACAGTTCTGGGTTCATCATCAGTTATAGTTAAGGTAAAACCTAAACAGAAAACAGATGGACTATACCTTTCTGGTTGCCTTCTTTCCCGAACTGATCTTCTTAAAGCTGGAGTTTGTGGCTCTTCATCTTCTAAGTCTTCTTCTGTTGTAGAGTCTGATTCATCCTCCTTTAGCTCAAACTCTATCTTCTCAGGTTCCTTTGGTAGGACTTCATGTTTAACAACATCTTTCACTTCTCTAAACACCACATCTCGGCTGTACACAACCTTCCTTGTTTCTAGGTTCCAAAGCTTGTAACCCTTAAAACCATCCTTATACCCAATAAAGATGCACCTTTCAGATTTATTATCCAACTTGGTCCTTTTTTCCTTTGGAACATGTACATATGCATCACATCCAAATACCCTTAGATGTGAAAGAGAGGGTTTCTTACCAGTCCATACCTCATGTGGAGTCTTATCCTCCAACACCGATGAAGGTGATCTGTTAACTAAGTAACATGCAGTCTCCATTACCTCTGCCCAGAATTCTTGTCCTAACCCGGTACCACTGAGCATGCTTCTTGCCTTTTCCATCAGTGTTCTATTCATTCTTTCTGCAACTCCATTTTGCTGAGGTGTGTATGGAGTAGTCTTCTTTCGTGCTATACCACACTTCTTACAGAACTCTTCAAATTCATTCTTGCAGAACTCCCCACCATTATCTGTCCTCAGCGCCTTTATCTTCTTCTCTGTCTGGTTTTCCACCAGAGCCTTAAATTCTTTAAATTTGTCAAAGAATTCATATTTCTTCCTCAAGATATATATCCATGTATTCCTTGAGAAGTCATCTATGAATGAAACATAGTACACAGACTTTCCCAGTGATGGAACTGACACAGGTCCAAACACATCACTGTGCACAAGTTCTAATATCTTGTTCGCCCTCTTAGCACCAGAAGGAAAACTCACCCGATTTTGCTTCCCATATACACAATGTTCACAGAAATCGAAATCCAGAGAGAAATTAGACATACCTTCTACCATACCATTTCTATGTAGTATCCGAAGGCCCTTCTCTCCAATATGTCCAAGCCTTTGATGTCATAGCATGGTCTTTTCTCCAGAGACAGCTAAGCTTTCCGCTCCATTTTCAGGAACCACATAACTGTTACACCCATCAATAACAGTGCTACCTTGTAGCTTGTACAGAGTTCCAGTTCGAACTCCTCGCATTAATACCAGTGCTCCCCGAACCATCTTGCAGGCATCTTTCTCGAACACTGTTTTTACACTTGCATCATCCATCTTGCTTACAGAAATCAGATTTCTGGCCAATGCAGGAATATGCAGAACACCAGGAAGTGTTCTAATCCTTCCACCTTGCAGCTTCAGCTTGACCTTTCCACATCCGATGATTCTAGCCTTCCTATCATCCCCTAGGAAGACATCACCACCATCATATTTCTCATACTCGCAAAACCACTCCCTATGGGGAGTGAAGTGAAAGGATGCACCTGAGTCAATCAACCATGACTCATGATCTACATGTGTATTTGAAGAAGAAGCCAAATACACATCCCCACCTTCATCCGAGGTGGGTTTTGCCTCTGCAGAAGGACCTTCATCAGATCCCTTTCCTTTCTCAGGAGCTTTAGATCTGCATTCCTTTTTGTAGTGCCCTTCCTTTCCGCATTTCCAGCACACCTTTACAAACTTTCCAGGAGATTTAGATCTCCCTCTAGATTTTGATCTCCCACTCGAAACCTTATTCTTGTTTCTGTTCTGGGACCTTCCTCGTACAGATAAGGCATCTCCATTCTGACCCTCCATATTTCTCCATCTCATTTCCTCCGATAGCAAGGCTGAGACAATGTCATCAAAATTCAAGGTAGTTGTATTGCTACCTATTGCAATAACCAGACTGTCCCACGAGTCTGGTAGAGAGCACAACAAAATGATGCACTTATCTTCATCTGAGATTTTAATATCAACAGACGACAGCTGACTTTCCACAGTATTGAAGGCGTTCAGATGCTCTGTCACCGAGTCTCCATCCTTCATCCTCAGGTTATACAGCTTTTTCCGCAGGAACAACTTATTCACCAGAGACTTAGATTGGTACAAAGTCCCAAGTTTTTCCCACAAATTCTTCGTTGTAGCTTCCCCAGATACATTCAACAATACTGAATCTGAGACACACAACTGTATTGTGCTCTTAGCCTTCCGATCCAGTTTCTTCCAGTCTTCATCTGACATTGTCGTTGGTTTAGTACCTGGATCTACCGTGATCCACTGATCTTTATCCACTAGCAGATCCTCCATCTTGAGCTTCCACAACTCAAAACTCTGACCATTAAATTTCTCGATCTCTATATTTCCGCCACTCGCCATATTCTTTCGATCCCGCAGATCTCCCACTGCACAGGGTCTACCACAGGCCTGAGCAAAAAACCCTCAACAAAAAAGGCATCCCCTTGAAGCCGAAACAACTCTGATACCAAATGTAGGTATTAACCCTGAACAAAAATTATCTACACACAAAAATTATAACAGAAAGTAAACGATAGCAAGAGCATAAAACATAAAACAGATAAACACAGAGATTTTCCCCTGGATCCCAAATCGGGACAACCAACTTGATTTTTCATTATATTCCTTTTAGTGTTACAACACACATATATATATATATATATATATATATATATATATATATATATATATATATATATATATATGCTAACATACATAAACTAATCCATTAACACGGATTAGAACATAAATAAGTTTCTGACAGGATCTACAAAAATACCAGGGGCCGAAAACCATCGAACCCCAAAACCATGTGCAAAACCATGCACAAAACCATGGACGCGAACGCGGAAATTAAGGAACCAAAATTTTCGCCAGGGCGCTGCCCCGGAACCCGACAGGGGGGGCTATCGCCCCCCCTCTTACCCCCCCCCGTGCGTGCTTAGTCGTGGAAAGAATATAACACATACCCAACATTAGTGAGGAAATGCAACAGAAAAGCTCTAGTGAGACATCAATTAATGTTTTGAGTGCAGAGTCTAGGGGAAGGAGAATGGAAATAGGAAAGATCTCAGGATATCACAGTAAATCAAGAAAAGGCAGATCCAAGTCCAGATCAGGGATAGTGTGCTAGAAATGCAGAAAGAAAGGACACCTAAGGAAAGACTGTAGTTTTCGGAAGGGAAAATAAGGAGACATACAACAAGAAAACAATCATGAAGCAAATGTGACAGGTGATGTGTTACAAGATGATTTGATTCTTTGTTTCAAAAATTTTACTGATTCATGGGTAGTAGATTCAGGGGCCTCATTCCATGCCACACCTGATAAGAAATATTTTCATGACTATGTTCAAGGAGATTTTGGACAAGTCTGTTTGGGTGATGATAAACCCTGTAAAATTGTTGGAATGGGTAAGGTTCTTGTAAAATAGTAGAATGGAAACCAATGGCTATTAAAGGAGGTAAGGCATGTTCCAAATCTAAAGAAAAATCTAATTTCAATAGGGCAGTTAGGCGGTGAAGGTTGTGTGACAACTTTCACAGATAAAACTTGGAAGGTCACCAAAGGAGCCCTGGTAATAGCAAAGGGAGAAAAGGTTGGTACATTGTATTTATGCAATGGTATTTTGAACTCTTTTAATGCTTTAACTTCCAAAGGAGTAGATGCAGCATTATGGCATCATAGGCTCGGACAAATGAGTGAGAAGGGGATGAAGATTCTTCACTCAAGAAATTTGTTGCCAGGTTTGAAGAATGGTGATCTGGATTTTTGTGAAAATTTCATTTATGGAAAACAAAAGGGAGTCAAATTTCTCAGAGTTGGGAAGAAAAGAAGAGCAAAAAATTGGAGCTTGTGCATACATATGTATGGGGACCTGCTCAGGTATTATCTCTCGGTGGCTCTCGTTATTATGTTACTTTTATTGATGATGCAACTATAAAAACTTGGATTTATTATATTCAAAATAAATCTGATGTATTTGATACTTTCAAGAAATGGAAAGCTTTGGTTGAGATTGAGATAGGAAAGAAGTTGAAGTGTCTTAAATCAGACAATGGAGGTGAATATTGTAGCAAAGAGTTTGATAGGCACTATTCATAGCATGGAATTCATAGAGAGAAGACAGTTCCAAGAATGCCACAATAAAATGGTGTGTCAGAAAGGATGAACAAAACAATCATGGAGCATGCAAGGTGCATGAAATTGCATGTAGGATTGCCTTTACAATTTTGGGCAGATGTTGTAGATACTGCTATTTATCTAATAAATAGAGCGCCTTCAAGTTCCTTGGATGGTGGTATTCTAGAGGAAGCATGGATAGGTAAAAAGGTAAACTACTCTTTTTTAAAGCCTTTTGGTTGTGAGGTCTTTGTCCATATTAATAAATAAAATACAACAAAGCTTGAGGCAAAATAAAAGAAATGTACCTTTATTGGATATGGTGTTAATGATTTTTTTTTATCGCTTATATAATTATGAAAATCAAAAAATCATTAGGAGCAGAGATGTAATATTCAATGAAAAGGTCTTGTATAAGAATCAGTTGCAAGAAAAGAAAAAGGAAAAAGAAAGCAAGGAATACACAGTTCTTGATGAGATAACTGAAAAAGTAAAGGTGCCTAAAAATAATAATAATCAACAACCACAGCAACAACAACCACAGCAACAACAACCACCACAACAGCAACAGGCACCTCAAACACCTGAAAGTGGTGTTAGAGGATCTACCAGGATAAGTAGACCCTCTGAACGATACTCTCCTTCATTATATTATTTATTGCTGACTGATTCCGGTGAACACGAATGTTATGAAGAAGCAATGTAGGTTGAAAGCAAGAAGAAGTGGGAGCTAGCCATGGAAGAAGAGATGGACTCCTTAATGCATACCCATAATTGGGACTTAGTCAGGTTTCCTACAGGTAAAAATACATTGCAGAATAAATGGGTTTACAGGTTGAAGGAAGCAGATGGAGGAAAACAGAGGTACAAAGCTAGACTTGTGGTGAAGGGGTTTTCATAGAAGAAAGGTATTGATTTTGATGAAATATTTTCTCCTGTTGTTAAGATGACTTCAATCAGAACTATCTTAAGTCTTGTAGTAGTGGAAGATTTACATCTTGAACAGTTAGATGTAAAGACAACATTTCTCCATGGAGATTTGGAGGAAGAGATATACATGAAGCAACCAAAAGGATATGAGATAAAAGGGAAAGAAAAATTGGTGTTCAGGTTAAAGAAGAGCTTGTATGGCTTAAAATAGGCTCCAAGGCAATGGTATTTAAAATTTGACAGGTTTATGTCTGAACAAGGTTATACTAGATGTCACTCTGATCATTGTGTTTATCTAAAAAGGAAAAATTATGGCAGCTATATTATACTATTATTGTATGTAGATGACATGCTTGTTGTAGGGTCTAACATGCAAGAAATAAATGTGCTCAAAAGAAAATTGGCAAATTCATTTGCAATGAAGGATTTGAGAGCTACAAAACAAATCCTTGATATGAGGATAACTAGGGATAGGAAAAATCGCAAATTAACATTTTCTCAGAATGAATACATAGAAAAAGTGGTGAAAATATTTAATATGCACAATGTAAAACTAGTTAGTACACCTTTTTCTAGCCATTTCAAAATTAGTAAGGAGATGTGCTCAGAGACCCGAGAAGACATGGATTATATGTCTAAAGTTCCATATGCATCAACAGTTGGAAGCTTAATGTATGTAATGGTCTGCACAAGGCCTGATATTGCACATGCAGTGGGATTTTTAAGTAGGTACATGAACAATCTAGGAAAAGAACATTGGATGGTAGTAAATGGATTCTCAGATATTTGAGAGGTACCACAAATCAAGCATTATGCTTTGGTGGTTCAAACATTGCTCTACAAGGATATGTTGATGCAGATATGGTAGGTGACAGAGATAATAGGAGGAGCACTATAGGATATGTATTTACTATAGGTGGAACAGCTGTCAGATGGGTTTCAAAAATCCAAAGTGTTGTTGCACTTTCAACAACATAAGCAGAGTATGTTGCTGCTACAGAGGCTAGTAAAGAAATGATTTGGTTACAAAGGTTTATGGGTGAATTGGGTAAGAAGCATGATATGGGCACGTTATAAAATGATAGACAAAGTGCCATTCATATTGGAAAGAAATCAACATTTCATTCTATGAATAAACACATACATCTCAAGTACCATTTCATACGGTCAGTATTGGAAGATGGAGAGTTGAAGCTGGAAAAGATACACACTAGCTAGAATCTTGCAGATATGCTAACAAAAGTTGCAACTAGGGAGAAACTTAGAATTTTCTCAGTTTCAATTTGTCTTCAAGGATGATGATGAAGATGAGAAACAACCAGGTCGAAAGAGGAGTCATTGTCCAACAAATGAAGTAGCCGTGGAGTTGCTACAATCAGTCTCCAAGTGGGAGATTGTTGGGTGTGGAGCCTGATTTTCATCCTGATTCAGAGATCCTTGTTTTAGATGGATGTATACCCTAGGAAAACTATACACCCTTGGAGCGAGGGGGTGTGGAGGCTAGTGGTCCCCTGGCAGGATTTCAGGGGCAGCGCCCCCGAAGCTAAAAACAGATGTAAAATTGCCTTGTAAAAGTATAGTAATTTCTAGTCAGTCTGGGCCATTCATTAGGCAGATGATCTGACGGTAGAAGTTATGTTTAGTTTAGGTTTTTTTTCCCTAGAAGGCAACCCCTCTCTTTGTATGAGGGTATTATATTGTGGCTGTGTATTGCATGTGTATTCTCTGAGTAGGAAATAGAGAGGGAGACTGTGAGAGAGAACAGAGGATATTACAGCGGATCTACTATAGGTTTTGTCTCTTCATTTTGTTGGATAATAGAAAGGAAGGACTGGCTGTTTGAGGTAGACGTAGCCCAAACTGGGTGAACCACGTATATCTGTGTCTCTATGGTTTTATGTGTTTTGTGTGCTTGTATTTTCCGCATATTTTATGTGTTGCATTTCTCCATAATATATAATTTTCTAACAGATGTGGTGGGTACAGACCTTTGAGTTGTGTTACAATGAGGCTCGAGGGCCTATTTATTATTGAGAAACAATGGAAAAACTGAAACGTCAAAAAACCTAACTCTAAGAGATGAAGCGCCAAAATTGTGGGTCCCGTTTGGGTAAATTGGTGTTTCAACTTCTCGGGGACGTAACTTTGGCATCCAATATCCGTTTTATGTGCTCAAAAGCTTGTTAGAAATATCTATCCGAGGATTACAACTTTCAATGTGAGAAAAATCAGTCCATGGACCCATGTTTCTCTCAGTTTTCCCAAAAACCATCGTTTAGGGCCTCAAAATGCCTTTGGAAATTTAGGACCCTAAAAACTACTAAAAATAGTAAGTTGTGGTGCAACTTAAAAGCTGAACGAACTGATGGTGGGGGCTCAAATGGAATAGGTGGGTGGCCACCAATATCCACCTGGATCATTAAGGCCCCAAAATGGCTCTGGGAGTGCAGGACCCAAAAACCTGCTAAAAATAGTGAGTGATGCTGAATGTGAAAAGTTGCAAGAATTGATGGTGTGGGTCCAAATGGAATAGGTGGGTGGCCACCAATATCCACCTGGATCAATTCCACAAACTAAGATTTGACGACACCTCCAAATTAAATTCGGGACCGATAGGACTCGGGGGAGTAATTCACAATGATAAGGGGCAGGTTGTAAATTGTTATGCAGCCTCATGTCGAAACACCACAAACAATGTGGTTTAATTCGTGGCACTAGAAAAAGGACTGCAAACAACTAGAGATCAAGGAGTGAAAATTCTAAAGGTTACAGGAAATTCTAAAATTTCAATATTTGTGTTGCAGAAGGTAATAAATGGATCCCCCCAAGAGAAAGTGATCAATAACTGGAGATTGGAGTATATCAGGGATCGAATACAGTCAAGACTCTCCTCTTTCAATTATGTAATCACTAAACACATAGAACGTGGGGGAAAAAAGTTGCAAATAAGCTAGCTAATTAGGATAGTGGGCACTAGAGTCAAGAATTCGTCCATGGATGTACCCCACCACCTCAATATGCTATTCTTAAATAATTTCACAAAATTGTGGCCTCAGAAGAGGTCTCCTCAATGGGGGTTTAAAAATTATGATTGCAATCCCCAAAGGAATGCATGGGAATAATGTCGAGCACATGGATGTAGGTACAAAGGCCTACCCCCAGGTCTTATCCAAGTACCTTGAGTACAGGGGACCTAAATTCTTCATGTGTGAAACATCTTCTCATATGGTGCATTGCAAGATATGGCATCAGAGGTGTAATAATGGTAGGGGAGGAGTCCTATTATTACTCCGGTGAAGCTTGGATCAGTTTTAGAATTCCTTTTGGTAGCTAGTTTTATCAGGGATATTGGTGTGTGAATTGGGAATGGGAAACTGGGAAGTTGTATGGAAAATTGGATTGGGAAAGGTCGTGATTGAAGTGCCAAATTTCCTTTCGAATTCCGCGGGGGAATAACCTGGAAAAGTTCTGGTGTGGTCTGTGAGTCCATGTAGTGGGTCGGAGAGGTCAGTGGAGTAATTCGTTCACCTTCAAGAGTCATTGGTTCAGAAAAAGTTTGGGAATTCTCTAGCTGTACAATTTGGGTTAGGTGGTGTGTGTCCAAGAATGGAGAGATTCTACTCTAGGTGCCCTCACTGGTACTCTTGGATGGATAATTCTGCTTTGGTGGAAGTTGGGTGATGGGAGTTGTGGTCTTAAGGTGGTCGATCGGTTTTTATTTAGCCTTCTTATGTTGGGCGTTTATGGTTTTGTGGTGTCTAAAGTGAGACTGAGACCCCAGCTATTTGGCTTGGGTAGCTTTGAGGTGGTCCTGTTGGTGGAAGGGGTGAATTTTCCTTTTTTTCTTGAGTGAAGTGTTCATCAGAGGACTATAATGAGGTCATTTCCTCAAATGTATTTCAGGTCGTATCACTCAAGTAAAAAATTGGGCAATCTTGAGGGTGGTGGGAGCCTTCCCCTATTGGATTCAGCTCCCAACATAGAATGTGCAAGTCATGGTGGCTCCAGGGGTGGTCATCTTTACTCGGCTGCTTGAGGGGGTCATGGTGGCTGCAGGGGTGGTCGTCTTTGCTTAGATGCTTTAGGGGGTCATGGTGGAGGTCGATCGAGAGGTCTATGTAGGGTCTTCTCAGAGGTTCGAGGAGGTAGCACCCAGGGGGGTCCGACTAGTGGCCAAGGTGGCCACACCTAGCATTACTTGCACTGGGGTAGGTTGACTTGCCATGAAGGAGGGAGAAGACAGGGGGTGGTATTCTAGGGGGTCATGGGAAGCAGCAAACATGTTTTAATGGACCACTATCGAGACCTCATTCAGACAATTATGGACAAAATCTCAACAACATAGATAATGTGGTAGGAGGAGCATGTAGAGCTAATAGAAACCCTGAACAAGATGCATTGTTTTCAGTGCCATACACGAGAACACATGGTGGTAGTTTGGCGAGGGCAGAATCTTCTATAAAAGAAAGTTGAAAAGTTGGAGGCATGGATGGCTCACTTTTAAGAGCATGTTCAATGCTCCTTTTTCCCTTCGCCACCTCTAGGAATAGCCCCAGTCAACCCAGGCTCCATCACCTCAAATTATTGATATGATTTTAGGTCTTTTATGTATTTTTTGTGTTTACTGGTGCATCTAGCCCTTTCAATTGTGGACTTTTCCCTTTTCTGTTGTTCTCTTTCATTATCACTTACAATTAGCAGTAGCCATCAAACTTGTTCTACGTGAGACTACTTTCATATTTTATTTGGATGTATTTTGTTTGGAAGAATGAATAGAAGTTTGTTTTACAAAAAAATAAATCAAGGATCTAAATTTTGATTATTTTCAAGTGTTATAATTGGTGGGGGGTAGTGTTTAAATACTCAATCTACCCTAATATATGTGTGTTTACTTAGTAGTAAATGTGGTAAATCTAAAACTATATGAGCCTTCCATGTCGGAATATGAAACTAAGTAGATCCCACCTAACATATATGAATTAACACTAGAATCTTAGTTGGATTTAAAAACAAAAAAATTATAAGAATACTAGAGCTACTATATTGGGGTAGCATGACCTTTAGAAAATAGTGTTGGAAGGGAAACTTTTAGGTAACAAAAAATAGTACCTTAAGAGCATGCCTCTATTGAGGATTATCTTGCACATTTTAGGCTATTATTAGCACAACTAAAAGGATGTGAAAAAGATAAATTAGAAGAGTAGTGTATCTTATTTATTTTATCAAATCTATAGAGTCATTTTCAAGTCCTTTCAAATGCATTATATTCTACCATGGATGCACTTGGATATTCATTTGAAATTCATAGTTTTGAGACATTTTGTGATTTCCTTACAAGAGAATAATCTAGTCTTAAGTGGTTAAATATTCTTTCTCACTCATCGAATCAGTTCTTGTGGGGCATACCTCTAAAGGTAAGCACAAATACTAGTTCAAATAAAAGAATTATTTTTCTCAAGTTAATGAATCTCCCTCCAAGCTTGAGAAAAACACTAAATCTTCCCCTCCAACTTGCAATTAATGGATCTTCCTCCAAGACAAGGAACAATAAGAATTAAAGTGAATCATGCACTTTTTGTGACAAATATAGGCATATTGAAGAAAATTGTTGGGGAAAATTGGGAGTCTTAGGTAAATCCATGAAAAAATACAACATCTCAACAAGTAAAGGGTGAGATTTTTTGGCTCAAGCTCTATATATGTCTGTGGATAATTGGATACTTGATTTAGGAAAATCCCATAATATGATTCCTTGTCATGAATTGCTTCCCTCTACATCCAATAAAAACATCTCACAAATTGTAGTTGGAGACTCTACTCAACTTGATGTCTTGGAGTAAGGTGTTTTCAAGTAAGCTAATGGGTTCATTAATAATGTAATCATTTTTATTGATATTATCTCTACCAATTGATTGTCCATCTATCAAATTTGTCACTTTAGTGATGAGAAAATAATAGATTTTTCCCACAATCAAGTAGTTATTCATGAACTACATGATTCAAGAGTTGTTATTATTACTAGAAAGGTTGGTCACAATTACAAATTTTATATTTTGGTAATTTTGATCCTACCTCTACCTCTTATTTCATTTCTCACGTAGATCCATTAAGTAGGCCTTGACATGAATTATTTAGAAATTTAAACTATAAATATTTGCAACGGTTGTGCACTCAGAATAAGGTTCTTAGTATTCTAAATATTTCTTGTATTGATGGGGTTTCTCCAGGTTTTTCTCTTGGAAAAAAAAAACATCAATATCCCTTTCTAAATTGAATTTTTTACATGCTACAACACCTCTTGAGTTGGTACATAGTGATTTGATGTCATTTACAACTTGTTCTTTCTAAAGGGCTAAGTATGCAGTAACACTTATTAATGATTTCTCATGGAATTATTTGGAGTACTTCCTTAACTAAAATATTGAAGTCTTTGCAACATATAAGGCATTTAAAACCTTTATTTAGAAGTGGTCATCTTGCTCCATCAATAAACTATTTCTTGATAATAGGGGGTACTATGTCAATTTTGAATTTAAAAATTTCTATAGAGAACAAGGAATTCAAAATCAACACTCTATTCCATAAAACCTAAAACAAAATGGAATTTCTGAAAGGGAGCACATAACACTAAATGAGATTCCCAAATGCATGATTCACTTCAAGAACATTGCACCTTCTTTCTAGTCTCAAGCAATTAATTGTGCCAATTACATTCAAAATTGAATGCCTCATAGGGAAATGTAGAATATGACTCCAACAGATGTTTGGGCCCATCTTAAGCCTAATGTCTCTTCTTTATAATTATTTGGAAGTCCATATTAGGCATTAATTCTATATGAAACGTGTAAAGAAATGGAAAAGAAGGGTCAATTGTTGATATTTGTTGGGTATTGTGAAGGCATGAAGGCATATAGTCCCTTTGATTCTACTTCCAAGGAACTCTTACTTCAAAGAGATGTCCATCCTGACGAGGAAAACAATCCAACATCATCTCCTTCTCCTTCCTCCATTGATAATATTGATAATGGTCCTAATCATGCTGATATTTGATTGATATAGAAGTTGAAGAAAATTTTCTAAATGTCATCAATCAGAAGAGAATCCACCATTAACACCTTTAGAACTTGAAAAATCTAATTAGGAACAACTTGTTCAAGACCAATTTTTCAGGAGGAGCCTTTTTAAGTGAAATAAACCTAATATATATGGCTATGAGACCACTAATTTCATTTATTTTTCCTCTAATCAACCATATTCAAATGAAATCTCTCTTTCAAGTCATGCCATTTCAAAATATCCACAACCGTATTTTGATGTTGTTGGAACACCTAAATGGGAAGCTACCAAAACAAAACAATATTCTTCTTTGATTGAGAATCACACTGGGGATCTCACTGCTCTTCCTAAGGGATGAATTTTGGTTCATTGTAAATGGTTCTACAAAACAAAATATATAGTAAATTTCCCTATTAACAAATATAAGAAACATATTGTGGTCAAGGGGTTTTCATAGGTTAAATGAATTAATTATTCTAAGATATTTCCCCTCATTAGAATGGTGTAATTTACGTGTCTTCTTCGTTCCTTTGCTTCCTCCCAAAGTTAGTCAATTTACGAGATGGGTGTAAAGAGCACCTTTCTATAACATGATCTACATGAGGATTTTTACATGGAGAAACCTATTGGTTTTGTGCAAGATTGTTCACTATTTTTCATGCTTTGGAATTCACCCAATGGTCTCAAACAGACTCCTATAGCTTGGTATGAGAAGATGGATAGATTTATTCTTGCTTAAAGTTTCAAATATTTTCATTTGATCCTACACTTTACACTCAAATTTAGGTATCTCATCTTTTGATTCTTGTTTTATATGTAAATGATATGATACTCAAATGGAGTTCTTCATCTATGATTCAGAATGTTGAAGACATGATGGGAGAATTTGATATGATAAACCTTTGACTTTTGGCTTACTTTCTCAAACTAGAGTTTCATCGATATTCAAATGGGGTCATCATCTTTTAGTAAAAATATGCTCCTGATTTATACTTCAATGCATTGGCATGGCTACACCTACTCCTTTTTAGTCAAGTGTTACTCTTACCATTAATTACATCTCACCAAAAGTGGATCATAAGTTGTCTTTTCAATTGGTTGGGAGTGCGATCTATTTGAATCACACACAAACTCACATTTATTTTACAAAGGACCTTATCTCGCAATTCTCTCAAGATCCTCATGAGATTCACTAGAAGGAAACAAATCATATTCTAAGGTATATTCAAGGGACTTCAATTTTTAGCATTCAATACACAGTTAGTACTCTTGGGCTTGTAGGTTTCACGGATTCTATCTATGTTTTATTAATTGATGACATAGTCAATATATGTTTTTGTTTTCCATATTGGCTCTGCTCCTATTGTTTGGTCCTGCAAGAAAAAAATAGAAATTGCATTATTTTTCATAGAAGTTGAGTATTAGGTTGTATTTATTGCTAGTTAGGAAGTTCTTTGGCTTTGAAAGTCATTAACTGAGTTTATAATTCAAAAATATCATCTTCCTATTCTTTGGTGTGGTCATTAGAGTGCCATACATATTTCATGAAATATAGCGGAGAAACAAAGGACAAAACATATTGAGATCCACATGCATTTCATGTTAAATTCTGGTAAATATAATTAATTAACTACGTTGGATTAGTTGATGATCATCAATCCACATATGTTTTTATTTTCCATCTTGGTTCTGCTCCTATTTACTGGTCCTAAAGGAAACAATCATAAATTGCATTGTCTTTCATAGAAGCTGAGTAGCGAGTTGCAGTTCTTTATAGTTAGGAAGTTCTTTGTCTTTGACAGTTGAAATTATCATCAAAGAGTTGAAATTTATTCTTAAAAATAGTTAGGCTATATTTTCATAAAAAATCATATATACTTAATTCATATATTAATTATATTTATAATTAATAACAATAATTATATCTTAAAATAAAGTTAATTTAATTAATTTTTATGATTTTTGTTTTTTACAATATGAAGTGTCTCTTGAGGGAAGTGTCATGATGCCTACCATGAATTTATGCCTATCATAATTTACTAATTTTTCAATTCATATGGTTGGGCTAGTAAATATCAATAATTATAGGTTGAGTGCAATACAAATAGTTAATTTGTGTAAGATCTATCAAATCTAAGGCTCGATTAAGTAATGATGATGGCCAATAGGAAACCAAAAAAGTCAAATGCATAATTAAATATTGAGTGCAATTTAAATATTTAATGTGTGTCAATCCATATAATATAAGGTTGGGTTGAGTATTGATGATGGTCAATAGGAAACTAAAAAAGTCACATTAACATTCATTTTTTATATAAACTGTTAATGTGTTAGATGTATATATCTCTATAGAATGGATTTGGTCAATTTGGTTTACTTTTGGCAGTTGGGAGGAATGATTATGACCCTCACCACTTAGGTCCAATTCCCACAATTGAGATAATGAAATTTAATGTAATTGCTTCGAGGCTATGACGTAATGGAGGGAAAGAATTATATTCTTGATACATAATATAATGAGTTGAAATGATAATCAAAGAGTTGAATTTTTTTCTTCAAAACTATATATATATATATATATATATATATATATATATATATATACACACACTTCAAGCCTATCACGTAATGGATAGAAATAGGTGTATTCTTGATACGTAATATAATGAGTCAAAATTTATTCTTCAAACAAATTAGTCTATATTTCAATCAAAACCTTATATATATGTTGGCTCGAGGGGTCCTGACCCAGGTTCGGAGGTTAAGGTTTGCCAACAAACCCCTATAATACTGGCCCTTTCGGCAGTGACCCACTTGCGTGGGCTAAAGTCTCACCCGAAGTAGTATGGGAGGGTGCTAGAACCAGGTTTCCGCACCCTGGGAGAGGGTAGGTAAGTCAAGAAGAGCTACGTTCAATGTCACAATTACCAGATCGTATATCCTAGAACACAGATCTAAAGATCGCTTCACATCCATGTGCACAATACCAATTATAATCACAGCAATCAACAGATCCTAACTTCACAGAAAAATAATGCAACTAACACAGATATTATTGCATAAAATATAATAGACAGATGTCAAGACATCATAAGAAAATAACATAGTTACGTTCGTAGATTAACATAGAACCATGCATAATGTAACATATATCTAAGATTCATATCAACAACCTTCCACTTTCATTAGTCCTTCATATCCTTTTACAATACCCAAACCCCAACCTGTGCACACAGCAGCAGGGTCTACACAGAGCAAGAGTGAGGGTCTCTATGCACAAAACCAGCAAGAGTCCTTTCCCCAATAACCCAAATAGATCTACTAATTCATAGTTCGTATCAATCTGAATTCATTTCCCCTTATTGACTCAAAATGTCCTTCTATTTATAACAATCTAGCCTAATCTTTCCTGTGGTCTGTAAATCATGGTTTGCGGACTCTAGGTCTACCCTTTGACCCATTACAATGCTTTCAGGGCTTTGACCCACCCCAAAACCCCTATGATAGACTTAAATATGCAAAAATTATACAAAAATATCCAAAAATATCCCAATTCGCAGCCTTTGGAGGACCCTGTTCCAACAGTCCCCCAACACAATCTTGTGTCTCGTCTTGAGTCACTGTGATGGTGGGGCCTCCACCTACACCTGTATGGCTACTCCGATCATATAGTCATTTGACCCAATATGGTTTGAGCTGACTACCATTGACATATCCTGGTAGCATATCATCGTGCAAGGTATCTAGCCTAATAGCTCCACCATTCGTGATCTCCTTAAGTGTATAGGGACCAAGCCAATGTTGTCAAAACTTTTTGGGATGCTTTGAAAACTGGCTATCATATAAGAGGACCATTTCTCCCTAAGCGAATGTATTCTGGAAAATATGTCTATCATGATAGGCCCCATCGCGGGCCTTCTGGACTTGTTGATGGAAATTCAAAAGAAACTGATCTTCCTCCAAAGCCATAAGTTGTGCCAATAATTCCTTCATGATGTCAGGTTCTACCATGTTTGTAAATGTTGTGATACATAGACTAGAAAAAATATACTCCATGGTCATAACGACTTATTTACCATAAACCATCCTTAATGGGGTTTTTCCTGTCAGCTTCTTGCATTTCGTTCGATAGGCCCAGAGGACCGATGGGATGCGCACATCCTAATCGCTGTGATCAGCATTGCATACCTTCATTAGCGCATGCTCCAAGATTTTATTAAAAGCTTCAACCATGCCATTGGCCTGTGGGTGATATGGTGTGCTCTTTTTATGATGGATCTGGAAATCCTTAGTCAAAGCTTGGATTGTTTCATTAAAAAAGTGCGTACCGCTGTTGCTCATGAGGATCTTCGGGCATCCAAATATGGTCAGGATGTGTTCAAAGATGAAATGCACGGTGGTATCCACAGTACAATATTTTATGACTTGTGCTTCAGCCCACCTGGTGACATAGTCAGTGGCAGTAATAATGTAGCGCACACCCGTCTTCTTCCCTGGTGGGTTGATTGGCCCAATGAAATCAATAGCCCACTTATCAAATGCTTGTAGATCCATTTGTGGCTGAAGGGGAATTTCATATTTGCGGGATGACTTCCCTGTTCATTGGCACATATTGCATTCTTTACAATAGTCATGTGCATCACTATGCAGGGTTGGCCACTATAACCCAGCTCTCAAGATCTTTTGCGTCGTTACTTTCCCTGCGTAGTGACCTCCTGCTACTCCGTCAAGAGATTCTGTCAAGATGGTGTGCCTTTCATGCTCTAAAACATATTGATGTAGTACTTTTTCTGCTCCCATATTATACAGATGACCTGCGATGATAGTAAAATCTGC
Organism: Pinus albicaulis; assembly: GCA_034641835.2. Taxonomy (NCBI): domain Eukaryota; kingdom Viridiplantae; phylum Streptophyta; class Pinopsida; order Pinales; family Pinaceae; genus Pinus; species Pinus albicaulis. Next base: position 1,885,413,137 of record CM076578.1, on the reverse strand, counting down.
TGCCCGGGTGACTAGCTCTTTCTTCTGTTGTACATAGTACTCTAGTTATCGTCCCAGTAGTCAAGAACTGAATGATACCAGCGAAGTGGGCATCTACTATATTAATATTGAATAGCTGCACATCAGGAAATATGGCTTCCATGTTGGTTGGCTCCTTGCCACTCTCTATTCGAGATAGGTGATCCAGCCCAGCATTCAATTTTCTTGGCTTGATGATGATTTCGAAGTCATATTCCTGAAATAGCAGTAGCCATCAACATATTTTCCCCCCTAACACAACCTTATTCACTAGGTAATTTAAAGCTGAATGGTCTATGAACATTTTTAAGTGTCCTCCTAGCAAGTAATGTTGATATTTCTACAAGGCGTAGACCATGGCCAATCCCTCCCGCTCTGTGGTGGAGTAGTTGTGTTCCGCGCTAGAGAGTTTCTTACTTACAAAGGCAAATAGATGGTCAATATCTCCTTCTCCTAGATGTGTAAGGACAGCCCCGAGGGAAATTCCTGATGCATCGACATGAACATGGAATGCCTTCTCCCAATCAGGAAAGATGAGAATAGGTGGGAAGACCATATTTTCCATGAGTAATTCGAAGCTCTGTTGGCATTCGTCATTCCAAAAGAATGACACATCCTTCTTGAGCAATTTTTCCATGGGGGTAGTGATCAATGCATAAACTTGAATGAATTTCCTGTAGTAGCCTATGTGTCCAAGGATCGAGCACAGCTGTTTCTCCGTGGCTGGTACTAGCAAGTTTACGATAACTATGATTTTTGCAGGATCTTCCATCAGTCCCTGCTGACAGACTTTTTGGTCCAGAAAAATTCTAAAAGGTATGTAGAAGATACACTTCTTGATATTTAGGGAAATTGGGTGTTTTCGACAGGCATCGAACATCATGCACAGATTCCATACATGTTCCGTTACTAGGCTGAAGATAGTCTAATCATCAAAATACACCTCAAGGAACTTGTGGATGAATTCCTTGAATACTGCGACCACAACCCTTGAGAAGATAGCAGGGGAATTTTTGAGTCCAAATGGCATGAAATTATACTGAAAGGATACCCACTTAGTGGAAAATGTGGTTTTGCTGCAATCCTCAGGTGCAATTATGATCTGATGGTATCCTGAGAACCCATCCGTGAAGGAGTATGCTTCCTGTCCTCCCACGTTGTCTAAAATTTCTTTTGAGAATGGTGTTGGGAATGGATCATGAATGCAGACATCATTCAGTTTGCACAAGTCCACACAGATCTGAATCTTCCCCTTAGGTTTCTTCTCTTGAGCCACCATTGGACTGACCCAGTTTGATTTTTCAACAAGTTCGATGATACCCACAGCCAGCATTTTATCGAGTTCATCCTTAACCTTCTGCTTATACATAGGGTTAAACATATATGGTTTTTTTTTTACGGGCTGCACATTGGGTTTGAGAGTGATATGCATGATCCCCAAGTCCCCTGTGACCCCCTTCAGCTCTGAGAACTTTGTCAGGAACAAGTCCTGGTATTTTGTAAGTAATTCAGCCACTTTTCCTACTCTCTCCTCATCCCAGTAGTCCCCAATCTTAGCCATCTTAGGGTGATTTTTTGATCCAATGTTTACCTCGCGTAGCTTGAGCGGCTTAGTGACATCCACTGCCTGTAGTGGAGGTCCTTCAATGGCGTGCTCCCCTTCCGACTCCAGGATAGTGACAGACTGCGGATCGTCTTCACCATCCTCACTTGCAAGCTGCGAAAGTTGATAACATCTTGCATCCGCGCTTCCCATGTTGGTGCTCTGGATGCTATATAGGAGTCGGATTTTCCAAACACGAATGTATCTATGTCCTTCAGAGCTTCATCAAGTGCCTCAGAACACCCTATTAGTCCGAATGTTCTTAGGAAGTCACTCGTCAAAGTTTCCCAATGGCGATTGCGCTGATGGAGCTCCGCATACAGGTACCATGCAGTAGGGATTAGACCCAGCGCATGAATGAATAAATGAACCCCCTCTTCTATAGTTCGGTCACCCCATGCCTTTATCTATGTGGTCACGTGTTCATGCAGATCTCCTGGGCCAAGGAACATCTTGACTCATACTTCCGCTGGAGTCTCAAATTGCAGGAGCATCATGTCCCAACAATCCTCCCACTCCTGGAATGCTCCCTTATGTGTATCCCACCATCATGCAGGGGTAGCATGCATAGCCAGGTTAAGGGCCCGTAAACTTTGTTATCTGGGAACCTTTGCCTCAAATGCTCACAAAAAGTCCCTAACATTACCAAAATCATAAAAATAAGGTATATCTCTTACGTCTAAGGAAATGTAGTGGAAGTTCTTTATGACCCATAGGCATCGTAGCTCAGAGACCTTATGCAACCGATTGTGCCAGTTCTCCATCTCTTCGTCAGAGTCGGAGAAGCATTTATTATCCCTTTCCCAGCAAAGTACTTCCCCTGCCGTGGGGTTGATCCAATATTCATCCTACACAGTTAACTTATAGATGTGATCCACCTCCTCTTTGTCGCGTACTAGCTCTATGTATCATTTTCCTTCCACGGGATCTAATGGTACTATCACCCTGGTACCGTTATTCTCAAACACCATGCTTCTCTTATTAAAATTAATGATACCTCCCATGTCTATGGCCCAATCTAACCTGAGAAGCGCAGGTAGGGGTCCGCATCTTTTACAATCTAAATGAATTCAAAATTGTCTTGGACCTTGACCCCTACAATATCTACCACGTTCTTTGATAGTCTCCCCAAGGGTATGATCTTCTGCTGATCGGCCATACATAGCTAGATAGTGGACCATTCCAACTTAGGTTCCCCCATTCGTTGCCAAGTTTGTTTAGGTAATACATTCGCATATGATCCTAGGTCCAAAATAACCTGATCCATCTCATAATCGCTAATCTGCGCATCCAACCATGTCTCCATACCAGTGTGTTTCTTATATCTATATAATTTGTGTACATCCTTGATTTCTGGAGGAGCGCTAGGTCATGCTGCACAGCTATCTATTAGTGCCTGAAGATTTTCCACAGCCTTTGGTTTGTGCAGCAGCTTCATACATGCCTGTAAGAAGGGCTTGACCTCCTCGCCTGCCTTGAGGCCTCCTATAGCTGCGAAGTAGATGCCTCTACCTCCACATAATATGTGCGATCGGCGAACAACATTTCTTTTTCCTTTCTTAGATCTAAACCTTCCTTCTTGATAACTGCTTGCTGGATCATAAGGTTCGGTATCAGTCTTCTCCCCAGGCCCTGTAATGGCCATCCCATTGCGTGTTACCACATTCATGCTTGGATCCTTGTCTCGTAGTTTAGCCTTAACCCTCTACGCATTCTGCGTAGGTGTCAGCTGCTTCTCCTATATATTTGCTATCAAGATCGGATAGTCTTCAATTGAATGGTCCAGTTGTCTACAATACCAGCAGGACTACCTTGTAGGATTGGGACAGTCCCTGAAAAAATGTCCTACTTCCCCACAATTATAACAGATTAGTTGCCCTCATCCCTAACCTACGCTTCCACCTCTCTCACCTCCCCTGCCCCAGGATGAGGAGCCACCTACGTTTGAGAGGGATCTTGGTGAGAATGGATCTTATTGTACCCTATAGAATTTCCCTTGATCGATCATCAAATCATACGTCCCGCAGTTCTGTTCCTCATGTCCTACCAACTGGAAGAACTTGCACCATTTTTGCTTTACCTCTGGGACATACATAGCAAGGCAGGGACAGTGGTTTATATCATGCAGCCCCGTAACGTGAAAATATTCACACCATAACAGTGGCCCACTTGATCCTATAACTTCCTTAGGGCGCAACGGACTAGGTCCCCCTGCCTGCCTATAGTCTGCTAATAGAGGGAAATTATCCTTGTTGTGACCATTCATCCCGCATCGTATGCACCATCTTTCGGGGCTAGATTTTGCTTCTCATTCCTTTCGCAGGTTCTGTAACTCCATGTGAAATGCCTCCAATTATCCTTGGATCTGTTTGACACCTAGCTGGGCATCATCTTTGGGCTTAGATTCTAATTTCATAGTGACCTCCAAAGCTTTTTCCTGCCATTCGAAAGTTTGATGACCCATAGGTACGTGCAGGTGAGGCAGCTGCATAGTAATGAACCATTATGTGTTTTGTTTGTCATCATACTGGAACCCTCCTTCTATGATCACCTTTTTTAGTCGTTGATTGGCCTCCCACATAGACTCAGAGGGCCCCTGTTTGAAGTCTTTCAGATCAACTATTATTTGAGAGTAGGCCTTAGGCTTCTTGAATTGTTGCTTCAAGGTGTTCTTAATCTCTTCAATGGTCACGTTTGCATGTTGGTCGATGTATCCCATGTACCAGTCCAAATCTCTTCCTTCGAAGGCAAGGGAAAGTTATTCCCTCTTCACCGTATCACTATCTACATTCTACACAGTCCAGGCCGATCCTGCGACAAACCAGAACTGATCCATGTCCTCATCCCCCACTCCCTTAAAGGTAGGAAACTTCATGTGTGCAACCATGTCATATTTTGGTGGTGGTGGAGGTGTAGGTGAGTTCTTACCCCTATGCTGGTTGGAAAGTGGTGTGGCTGGAGGACTCTGCACAACTGCTTCTCTTACTGGACTATAGATAGACCTATCTCCTTCTTGTTTGGTCTGATACTATTTGCCACTTCGTGTTGTACTCCCATCTAGTTCAGAGATCATTCATTCAGTGTGGCTACACAGAATAATATTTTTGCATAGTAATATCTTAATTAGCAGTGGTAAGGTCTTCAGAAACTTACCACAGAAACCCTTGAATAATCTTCGCTCGACATCCGAGTAGGAGACAAACTGATCAATGGAAAATTATGTTATGAACCCTCCTAGTACACTATCCACCCAGTGGTCCACCATGCGAGTGATGGTGTTATCAGTCTTTTCTGGCTGTTGGATCAATTCAGGGGTCCACTGCGTAACCTGCTCTTCCTTCCAACACTTCTAAAATTCGACCAAACTTATGAGCCACTCTTGGAGCTTGATCGCAATTTTTACAAAGAAGATCTCATAGATTTCTATGAAAATATACTTATTCTTCCACCCTTCACTATTCAAACTCTTACTGCGGTTTTCTTTTACTGCAAATTCTTGAACTTGATATTCAAACCATTCATCAATTTCTTTTCTTTCAAGTTTTCAATACAGCCTTGGCATTACTTAATCCCTCTCTCAAAATTCTCCTGGTCCCAGAAACGGAACCATTTGTTGGCTCGAGGGGTCTTGACCCAGGTTTGGAGGTTAAGGTTTACCAACAAACCCCTATACTACTGGCCCTTTCGGCAGTGACCCACTTGCACAGGACAAAGTCTCACCCGAAGCAGTATGGGAGGGTGTTGGAACCAGGTTTCGCACCGTGGGAGAGGGTAGGTAAGTCAAGTATAGTTGCATTCAATGTCAGAATTACCAGATCGTATATTCCAGAACTCAGATCTAAAGATCCCTTTTCATCCACGTGCGCAATACCAATTATAATCACAACAATCAACAGATCATAACTTCACAGAAAAATAACACAACTAGCACAGATATTCTTGCATAAAATATAACAAAAAGATGTCAACACAGCATAAGAAAATACCACAGTTACATTCACAACTTAACACAGAACCATGCATAACATAACAGATATCTGAGATTCATATCAACAACCTTCTGCTTTCATTAGTCCTTCAAATCCTTTTACAATACCCAAACCCCAACCTGCACACACAATAGCAGGGTCTGCACATAGTAGGAATGAGGATCTCTGCACATACAGCTAGCAGGATTCCTTTCCCCAATAACCCAAACAGATCTACTAATTCACAGTTCGTATCAATCTTAATTCCTCTTCCCTTATTGACTCAAAATGTCCTAATCTTTCCTATGGTCCAAAAACTGTGGTTTGCGGACTCTAGGTCTACCCTTTGACCCATTACAATGCTTTCGAGGCTTTGACCCACCCCAAAACCCCTGCACTAGACTGGAATATGAAAAAACTATACAAAAATATCCAAAAATGTCCCAATTTGCAGCCTTTGGAGGACCCTGTTCCAACAATATATATATATCGATTTTATAATTAATAATAATAATTCTATTTTAAAATAAAGTCGATTTAATTAATTTTTATGATTTTGTTTTTTACCATATGAAGTGTATCATGAGGGAAGCGTATATATATATAATTTTTATAATGAATAAAATTAATTCTTTTTTAAAATAAAGTCAATTTAATTAATTTTTATGATTTTTTTTACTATATGAAGTGCATCATGAGGGAAGTGTCATCATGTCTACTATGAATTGATTCCCATCATAATTTACTAAACCAACATAAGTACATATGTTTTTCTTTTACTAAGTCCACATTGTTTGTGGGTTCTGCTCCTATTGCTTGGTCTTGAAAGAAACAATTAGAAATTGGATTATCCTCCATAGAAGCTACATATTGAGTTGCAATTCTGAACTTTTTTTATAATTAATAATAATTATTACATTTTAAAATAAAGTTAATATAGTTAATTTTTGTGAATTTTTTTTAAATATGAATTGTATGTTAATTTGGAACTCAAGCACAAATTCCCTCCTTTCAACTGTCTTCCTCGTCTAGAGTAGCCCCAAATTTCCCTTAGAAGAATTTAATTTGGTTAAGGAAAAATCTATTTTTAAAGTGAAATCCCACAATGCAAAAAACGTCAAGGTCAGAGTAGAAAGAAAATTAGCCCTCCTCCAACACTTATAAATATAAGGCAAGTCATCCTCATTTGGATACACATCACACATTCATTCTTCTTATTATTGGAGGTTCGATACATTTGAAAATTCTGAATCTTCATCCGTACATGTGAAGAGGAGAGAGAGTAAATTGTAAGAGGCCAAAATTTTTCTTTGACCAATGTTGACTTTTCTTTTTGGGCCTAGTTTGACTTAGTTTGACTTAATATTTTTGGATTGTTTTGGAGGTTGAATTCTCAGGCACAAATACCAAGTAAATTTTGGCACTTTTGTTGACTGCATACTTTGATTGCAGACCTTATCTCTCCATTGATCAAGTTTGACCCTGATTTTTGGATGATTTTGACTGAAGTTTGACTAGAATTTGAGGTTGAATATTTTTACTGTTGCTGAAGTTCTTGGGAGGAACTTTTACTATTTACTGGTGGAATGGTTAGGGCACATTTGAATGTTGTTGACTTTGACAAAATAACAAACTTTGACTTTGACCATATTTGACTTGGGATAGATTTAACTATTGGCTCATCATTTGATATTAGTTGGTTGCCATTTTTTGAATAGTCAAAATATTTTCATTGAATCTTGGTTGATGAATTTGGAACATTGTACTCTATGTTGAACATTTTATGATAGTATAATAGGGAGACGAATTTGAAATGGTTTTCCCCCTTGTGGGGTTTTTCCCCAGTCTTTAGCCAAAATTGGTGTCTCTTTTTATTTCTATCAACTGTATCTTACTGTTAATTGCATTTACTTTTCTATCTACAAATGTTATTGATCAACGAAAGATTAACTTTTTTTTGAAATATTGTTAATTGAAGAAAATAATTGGGATAAAGTAATTGTTATAGCATGGAACAAAGGAAAATTAACATGGTATTAGAGCTAAGGTGAAGAACAAGCCCAAGGAGACAAGAAACAAGAGAAATATTCTTTCAAAAAAGTTTAAGGGGCCTATTTGATTGCTAAAATATGACTATCTCTTTCTTCGAGGAAAATGAGAAGTGGGGTGATTCATCAAACATTTATGCTTGGAGGATCATGTTGGAAGCTATATTGGATGGAAATGACATTTTGGAATATGTGAAAGGAAAGGTACTTGAGTCTATGGAGAATGATTTTATTGCTATCAAGTCCAAGTACAAGAAAGCATACCTCAAAGCCAAGAAAATTATCATTGATGGTTTGAAAGATCATTTACTTGTTTATTTTGGTAGCTTGAATATGTCTAATGACATGTATGATAAGTTTGTTGGGATGTACCAAGTCAAAAACTTGAATCACATCCTCTATTGAAGAAAAAATTCAAGTAATTGAAGATGAAAAAGGGGGAATATGTGCAATCATATATCATGAGAGTATGCTAACTAAGGGATCAATTGTAGACTACTGGTGAGATTATATCTAATAGAGAGTTGGTGATGATAATTCTTCAAGGCACTCCTCCTATTTGGGAAACCTTCATCACTACTATAAGAAACAAAATCAAACTCCCAACATTTTATGAACTCATTAGACAATGCACACAAGAGGAAACCTGGATGATTATCCAGGGAAGTATTAAAAAGCATGAAGAAGGAGAACCCTCTGCATTTGCTACACAAGACAATAAGAGGAAAGGTATAGAGAGACCATCAAATCCAATAAATTCTTCTCTTGAATCCAATTACTCCTAGAGAATATTAAGAAAAGTGTAGTTTTTAACCTTGTATAGAAATTATCTACAACCGAATTATTAAAAAAAAAAAAAAAAAAAATAGCGATAGCATAAAACATAAAAAGATATACATATATATTTTCCCCTAGATCCCAAACCAGGAGTATCAAATTTATTTTTCATTATATTCCTTTTAGTGTTACAAAACATATATATACATTCTAAAGTATTCATAAACCCCAATTAATTAACCCTAGATTAGAAAATAACCATAGTTCCCTTTCCTGGATATACAAAATACTAGGAGCAGAAAACCATCATGTCCCAAAACCATGTGCGAACCCATGTACAAAACCATAGGTGGGCCTGATTCTAATTATGGAAAGAAAATGACACACACCCAACATTCTTCCGCTTGTTGTTTGATTTCCACAGGGGAGCACATGAGAGATTAGTTATTGGTCCAACCCTCCAACACCCATTGTTTCTCTACACCAAGATAAATTCTCAGTGCTCACATACTTCATCAATGCATCTGCAACATTCTTCTAAGTGCCTACCTTTACTAGTAACACCTTTTTATCCTCAACCATATCTCTCAAAAAGTGATACTAAACATCAATGTACTTTACCTTTGAATGATAAGTAGGGTTCTTAGCCAAGAAAATTACACTTTGGCTATCACAGTCTATCCTTATATCTCGTTGCACCAACCCCATACTTGAATGAAATATTTGCAACCAAACTTATTCCTTATGCATGAGTGGTTGCCATGTATTCTTCCTCTATAATTGAAAGAGCCACTACAAACTATCTTTTACTTATCCAACTGACCACACCTCAAAATATTTTAAACACATACCCACTTGTAGATCTTATTTGATCGATATCTCTAGCCTGGTCTGCATCAAAAAAACCATGGATGCCCAAAACTATGTCAAATCCTTGTCTTCCTTGGTAGCACAGACCATAAGCACTAGTGCCACACAAATATCTAAAAACCCGCTTTACTACTATCCAATGCTCCTTCCCTAGTTTTGACATAAACCTTCTCAATACTCCCACTACATGTGCAATGTCTACACTAGTACAGACTATTTCATACATCAGGCTGCTGACTGCACTTGCATATGGAACACGAGAGATATCCTCCTATTCTTCTTATGTCTTGGGACACTATTCAATAGATAGCTTTAGACCTACATGAATAGAAACCTTCACTAGTTTACTATCATGTATATTGAACCTCTGCAATATTTTCTTGACATAATTCCTCTGGTTTAACCAGAGCTTCTTATTTTCCCGATCTCTCTTAATTTCCATGCCCAAAATATATTTTGTAGCACCAAGAACCTTCATGTCAAATTTGGAGAAAAATTTGGTCTTCAAATCTTGGATAATTTTTTTTTCATTTCTAACCAGCAACATATCATCCACATACAAGACCAAATAAATTTCACGGTCACCAATTAATTTAAAATACACAAAGTGATCATCTTTTCTTTTGGTGAAGCCATGTCCCTGTATATAGGCATCAAATTTTTGATACCACATCCTTGGTGATTTATTTAACCCATATAAATACTTTTTTAACCTGCATACCAATTCTTTCTTACCCTTCACTGCAAAACCTTCAAGTTGCTTCATTTAGATCTCCTCTTCTAGATCATCGTGAATAAATGTTGTCCTCACATCCATCTATTCTACCTCAAAATAAATTGTAGAGACAACAAAGAAAAGTAATATAATGGAAGTAACCTTGGCAACAGGAGAAAAAATATGACGAAAATAAATTCTCAACACTTGGGAATAACCTTTATCTACCAATCGAGCTTTGCATTTATCCACCTTGCCTTCTACATCCTTTTTCTTCTTAAATACCCATTTTCTCCCAATGGGCTTCCTTCCAGCCAGTAACTCCACTAGATCCCATGCCTCATTTTTGTGCAAGGATGTCATTTCATCAACCATGGCCTCCTTCCATATTTTTCCATCCTCTGAATCCACTGCCTTCATGACAGTTCTGGGATCATCATCAGTGATAGTTAAAGAGAAATTTGAATAAAAATAAGATTGACTATACCTTTCTAGTTTCCTTCTTTCTTGAATTGATCTTCTCACAGCTGGAGTTTGTGGCTCTTCCTCTTCTAAATCTTGCTCTTTTGTAGAGTCTAATTCTTCCTCCTTTAGCTCAAACTCTTTCTTCTCAGGTTCCTTTGGTAGGACTTTATGTTTAACAACATCTTTCACCTCTCTAAACACCACATCTCAGTTTTACACAACCTTCCTTGTTTCCAGGTTCCAAAGCTTGTAATCTTTTAAACCATCCTTGTACCCAATAAAGATGGACCTTTCATATTTATTATCCAAATTGGTCCTTTTATCCTTTGGAACATGTACATATGCATTACATCCAAATACCATCAGATGTGAAAGAGAGGGTTTCTTACTAGTTCATACCTCATGTGGAGTCTTATCCTTCAATGATGATGAAGGTGATTTGTTAACCGGGTAACATGCAGTCTCCACTACCTCTGCCCAGAATTCCTGTCCTGAACTAGTACCACTGAGCATGCTTCTTTCCTTTTCCATCAGAGTTCTGTTCATTCTTTTTGCAACTCCATTTTTCTGAGGTGTGTATGGAGTAGGCTTTGTCATGCTATACCACACATAACTCTTCGAAGTCCTTCTTGCAAAACTCTCCACCATTATTTTTCCTCAACAGCTTTATCTTCTTATCTGTCTAGTTTTCCACCAGAGCCTTAAATTATTTAAATATGTCAAAGAATTCATATTCATTCCTCAAGAAATATATCCATGTATTCCTTGATAATTCATATATAAATGAAACATAGTACACATACTTACTCAACGACGGAACTGACATAAGTCCAAACACATCACTGTGTGCAAGCTATAATATCTTTTTCGCCCACTTAGCACCATATGGAAAACTCACCTGATTATGCTTCCCATATAAAAAATGTTCACATAAATCTAAATTCAGAGAGAAATTAGACATACCCTCTACTATACCATTACCATGCAGTGTTTGAACGCCCTTCTCTCCAATATGTCCAAGCCTTTGATGCCATAACATGGTATTCTCTCCAAATACCACTAGGCTTTCTTCTCCACTTTCAGGAGCCATAGAACCGTTGCACCCATCAATAACAATGCTACCTAGAAGCTTGTACAGAGTTCCAATCCAAACTCCTCGCATCAATACTAGTGCTCCCTGGACCATATTGCATGTATCTTTATTGAACATTAGTTTTACACCTGCGTCATCCATCTTGCTTACATAAATCAAATTTTTGGCCAATGCAAGAATATGCAGAACAACAGGGAGTATTCTAATCCTTCCACTTAGTAGCTTCAGGTTGAATTTTCCACATCCAGCGATTATGGCCTTCCTATCATCCCTTAAGAAGACATCACCACCATCATACTTTTCATACTCGTAGAACCATAGCCTATGGGGAGTGGAGAGAAAGAATGCATATGAGTAAATCAACCATGCCTCATGAACTACATGTGTATTTGAAGAAGAAGCCAAATACACATCCCCACCTTCATCTGAGCTGGTTTTCACCTCTGTAGAAGGAGCATCATTAGATCCCTTTCCTTTCTCAGGAGCTTTAGATCTGAAATTAGAGAAATTTAGAGGTCTAAAATGGGTCTCCTAAGAAAAATTTACATCCAAAATAAACTTTATAGGAACCAATAGGATTCAAGATGATGATGTCAACAATGGGGGATGTTTCACCAATTTTGGGGTAAAAAAGTAAAAAGATTAAAAATAATAAAATAATAAAACTATTTTTTCAACTTGTATTTTCAATTTATGTTAAGCCCCTATATTAATAGTGTAGCCCCTTATTATGTTAGTGTAGCCCCCCTTATTGTTATCATTGTATCCCTGTAACCCCCATATTTTTATTATTGTGCCCTTACATTATTATTATTAGGTCGGCTAGGATTACATTGTGGCCCCATGGACTCCTATATATAGAAAGGAGGTTTTGTCATTTGTATCATCCAAGAATTTTTCATTTATGTAATGTATTGGAGGTTTCCCCCTCGAAGTGGCTCATTTCTAAGGCATTTATATCTCTTTTCTTCTCTTTTTGGAGCTGGTTACACAACATTTGGTATCAGAGCTTTGGATTCTAGGGTTTCGCTGTTCGAAACAGGTCATCGTGGCATTGTTGCTATAAATTTTTTTCTATGAATTTTCAGAAGCTGAAATTTTTATGGTGTGAAGCCGAAATCCCGAGGAAGATTTTCTGAAAATTTCAGAGCTTCGTTCACAATATTTTCAGAGATATGATCTGTGGAATTTAGGTATTGTTTCAGGCTCCTAAACAGGTCATCATGGAATTTGCGCTATAACTATTTTTCTACGAAGGTTCAGAATCTTAAATTCATATGGTTTTAAGCTGAAATCCTGAGGAAATTCATCAAAAAATTTAAGAGCTTGGTTCGCAATATTTTCAGAGATATCATCTGTGGAAGTTACGTCTTTTTTCAGGCTCATAAACAGGTCATCGTGGCATTTGCGCTATAAATTTGTTTCTACTAAGGTTCAGAATCTGAAATTCGTATGGTGCGTAGCTGAAATCTGGAGGAAATTTTTCAAAAAATGTCAGAGCTTGGTTCGGAACATGTTTGCAGATATGATCTGTGGAATGTAGTGCTTTTTCAGGCTCCTGAATTTCATCTCAAAGAGGTGATCGTGGGAAAAGTTCAATAACTCTCTCTCTGGGCATTGGATTGGAGTGCCGTAAAAATTGGTCACAACTACACAGAATGTAGTTTCTTGGCTATCAATTTTAGAGACAAAGGACGAAACAGTGACATGTGCCAAGTCCTACAAGTTCGCTCTACTGAACCAGTCCAAAATTAGGTCATTGTGGGAGATTGGACACAACTTTGTCTTGGAGAATCCAAATTAGGTCAGACCTGTGGCATTCAAAAGATAATTAAGAGGGATAATTTAGTGCTAAATTTCAAATATTTAAGGGCCGCAATCACAGAGATATTCCAATTTCAATATCGAGCTCCTCAAAAGAAAGAAAAAGGTGTGTATTGTTTTTTCCGAATTGCATAAGTCTTGTTTGAAGAATCAAGTTGAATTGATTCCAAGGGCATATTGAAGAATTTTTGTCAATAATAGGTTATATTATGCCTCCAAAAAATAATTCCATACCCATTAAGCCCTCAGAAAGCTATACTATGATGCATGAGGAGGAAGAGTTGCGATATGAGATATCAAAATTACGATACCAAGTGCAACAAATTTCGATCTTACGAAGAGCAACCGAAGATGACATAGATGGTTTAAAAGAAAAATGGAGGCTAATTTGGATGGTTTTAAGGATCAAATAAAATCTATTATGGATGATAAAGTAGTGGAATATCACAATGAGCATCAACAACAAGTTCTCCAACTCTCAAAGGATAACCTAACTTTGGTGCAAAATAAAATGAAACAACCAGAAGATCAATATCACATCAAAAGAAGTTCTGAAGCAGTCACAGAAACAAGAACTTGAAAAGTAAAATCAATTTCAAATTATCTCAGAAAGTGGAAGAACTTTCCTGTAGAAGATTCCACATGGGACGATGAGAATTTTATACAGAAGCATCAAGAAATAATCAAGTGTTGAGGACAACACTTGTTTGAAGGAGAGGGGCATGTTAAGCCCCTATATTAATAGTGTAGCCCCTTATTATGTTAGTGTAGCCCCCCTTATTGTTATCATTGTACCCCTATAACCCCCATATTGTTATTATTGTGCCCTTACATTATTATTGTTAGGTCGGCTAGGATTACATTGTGGCCCACTAGGATTACATTGTGGTCCCATGGACTCCTATATATAGAAAGGAGGTTTTTTCATTTGTATCATCCAAGAATTGTTCATTTATGTAATGTATTGGAGGTTGCCCCCTCGAAGTGGCTCATTTCTAAGGCGTTTATATCTCTTTTCTTCTCTTTTTGGAGCTGGTTACACAACAATTTATCTCCTTAAGTTTTTACTCACATTTCAAGTGGGAGTACTTGGTGGATGCAAAATTCAATTCCCCATCTAAGGAGTACCCATGTTGCATACTTTTGATGGACACTACTACATGAAAAATGAGAAATACATGAAAAAACATGATTGCAATCACGTTTTTCATGTATTTCTCATTTTTCGTATAACATGGTACATCAAAAGTATGAAATATGGGTACTCCTTTGATGAGGAATCAAATTATGCATCCAATGAGTGTTCCCACTCAAAATTTGAGTAAACCCATAGGGAGATATGTTGAAAATACGAGTTGAAAAAGTAGTTTTTTATTTTTTCCCTCTAAAATTTGATGATGCAATCTAATCTTATTTTATTATTTCCACTATTATTTTATAATTTCCTTAAGAGGTCCATTTTTGACCTCACAATTCCCCTAATGAGTCCTTTTTGAAGTGCCCTTCCTTTACGCATTTCTAGCACACCTTTATAGGTTCTCCTAGAGATTTAGATCTCCCTCTAGATTTATATCTCCCACTCGAAAAATTATTTTTGTTTATATTCAAGGACCTTCCTTGTACAGATAAGGAATATCTATTCTAGCCCTCCATATTTTTCAGTCTCATTTCCTCGAACAACAAGGCTGAGACATTTTCATCAAAATTCAAGGAAATTGTATTGCTATCTATTGCAATAACTAGACTATCCCATGAATCTGGTAGAGAACACAACAAACCGATGCACTTATCTTCATCTGATATTTTAATATCAACAGATGAAAACTGACTTACCATATTATTGAAGGCATTCATATTCTCTGTTAGTAAGTCTCCATCCTTCATCCTCGGGTTATATAACTTTTTCCGCAGGAACAATTTATCCACCAGAGACTTAGATTGCTGCAAAGTCCTTAACTTGACCCAAAAAGTCTTCGTCGTAGCTTCCCAATATACATTCAATAATACTCGATCTAATATACACAACCATATTGTGCACTTTACCTTCTGATCGAACCTCACCTAGTCTTTATCTGACATTGTTTTTGGCTTAGTACTTGGATCTACCACGATCAACTAATCTTTGTCCACCTGTAGATCCTCCATCTTGAGCTTACACAACTCAAAACTCTGACCATTAAATTTCGTGATGTCTATATTTCCACTGCTCAACATCTTATTTCACTGCAAGTATTGATCCCATGGATCTCCCACTGAACAGGGTCTACCACAGGCCTGAGAAAAATACCCCTCAGCAGCAAAGGCATCCCCTTGAAGCCGAAATCGATCTGATACCAAATGTAGGTTTTAACCCTGTACAAAAATGATCTACAAACGAATTCTTAAAAAACAAAAAATAAACAATAGTGATAACATAAAACATAAAATATATATACACAAATATTTCCCCCTAGATCCCAAACTGGGACTACCACCTTGATTTTTCATTATATTCCTTTCAGTGTTACAACACATATATATACATGTCGAAGCATCCCTTGACTGGATCTACAAAATACCTGGAGAATAAAACCATCATGGCCCAAAACCATAGGCGCATCTACCAACCTAATATAGGGTCCAAAAAGACAGGCCTAAAGTTGACTACTTCAACTGCCATAAGTATGGCCACTACACTTTAGATTGTCCGATAAAGAGAGATTATCCAAGATCTAACCAAGGCTACAACAACAACATGTACAATGATAGGATAAGAAGCAATGATAGAATAATAGGTGATGATAGGAGAAGAAGAAATGTCCATGATGAATGAGAAGAAATCTATCATCCTCAAAAGAGAGCTATAAGTCCCAGGTATGAAAATAATTCAACTGCTAACCAATCTAAATATATTCTTATTTCCTATATTTATATTTCTTCCCCTCCAGATTCATATGATAGTCGATTTGTAGAAAGTGGGGCTTCTAGACATTTATCTGGATATAAGGAAGTCCTAACAAATCTGGTTTAGAGGGAGACCAATTTAAATATCATTCTTGTGGATAACACTACTCATCTTGTGAAAGGTATTCATTCTATTAAATTTCATTTATACTCTATGGAATCCATTCTTCTTCATGATGTTATGTATCTTATGAGACTGAAGAAGAACTTGGTATCCATATTTTCCTAGGAAGACAAAGGAATGAGAGTAGCATTCATAAGAGGAAAAGTCCTCACATGGCTGATGGAATCTTGCATGAGGACTGCATTCAAATTGGGCTATATAATAGAAAGCATCTATAGAGTCAATTGAATACATTTGATAACAATGGTCCATGACATTAATCATTAAATTTATTTTTGTCACTGAAGAGTGGCACATCTACATTATGAAGCCTACCAAAATTGAAGAATTTAGTCTCTGGGATGCTTGATGTTCAAGCTAGTCATTGTGGAGTATGTTTGGGATATTCTAGTGGGAAGAAGACAAGGGGATTGTTAACAATGGAAAATCGTACAACAAAAAATGACATTAGTTAATGTCAGGAAAAAGGGATTATAAGGCTAGAAGACATTACAAAATCTGGAAATTATTTAAAAATCTCTAAGGTCTAAGGAAAATCAAACTTGAACAAGCCCTAAATGCTCTTTCTGTACATAATCCTTCATGAAGAGCACCTTTTGCATGTTTTTTGCTTGATATACACACAATCCTAGGAGTGGCGAAATGTCACTATCTGGGACCACACAAAGCAAAGGAAAAGTGACCCCTTACTTGGATCTGCCTAAGGACAGACAACAACACATCCTTAGACACTAAGTGAGCACAAAATGGAATGTTTGGAGCACACAAAGGAATCACAGCCCTCTCTTGGGTCACCATCCACAATGTACCAAGAGAGGGAAGGGAGGATTTGAAATCTCCTATATAAGCACCATGAGATGAAGAATTTGTGAACACATTGTTATGCTGGCCAGAATTTCCCAAGCAATACCAGTAGTGTGTGAGACGGAGCTGAAGATAGAGTGGACTCAATTGTTTTCCATCCAGCAAGATCAATCCAACAAAGTATAGAGAGAGGGAGACTGCACCAAGGCAAGCTTGGGATAAAAAAAATCCTTGCATCGGGACCTAGAACCCATGGTCTAGGGGCCCTTTGGCAAGAGGGTAAATTTTCACTCTTATTACTAACAGTGCTCAATAAGAGGGGCCTAGAGCAACCATTCATATTATTATTTTTTTTGGCTCTTTTCAAAGCTCGTGTTTATTTGTTTTAGTTTTTAGTTTATATATGCATGCTATTTATCTATCTAGTATGCTAATGATTCTAGCTTGTTCCACTGACTTGCTTGACTCCACTTATTTTTCTACCTATTACCAATAACTTAAGTGGGTAGACCACAACCCTTAAGTTGGCGTGATTTCGTACATATGTGAACCAAAAAAATCCCAGCAGGATTGGAAAATCTGCTAGCATTTATTACCAAGTTTATGTGGTTGTGCCTTTTTTGTAGAGACCTCTGTCTGTGTTGTGGAGTGGAGCTGAATTTCCCGTGATTTCTCTTTCAGTCCCTAGTTCATCCCAAGTGACATACTGAATTAGAACAACTCCAAAAAAATTTCTTGCAGGAACTTGTGCACATTTTATTCTCATAGACGTGCAGGGCATGCGTTCAGACCTGACCCGCGTGCAGACAACACGCCGGTTCTAGCCTTTTGCGTGCAAAATACAAAATGAGAAATTTCTCCCTTATTTTTGTCTTTTCTTGCTTGTAAATTTCTTGGAAGCCCCTAATACACCTGCCAACACTAGTTGTGGTACCCCGCAGCTTGTTAAAGCTCACTCTTAGCTGCTTTTTGTAGGCTTAGTGTCAGTTTTAGTTCAAGTTGATTTTTGCAAAGTTCACACATAGTTTAAGTAGGGGGGAAAAAGAACTTGCATTCCAAACAAAAAAATTATGTTTTTCAAATTTTGGTACTCATACATCTAGATAACTAGACAAAGTAAGTGGCCCAAGACCACACATGCATATCTGGTTTTGTTTTTTCTAGTGTAAAAGTTTTAGTTTAGTTCAATTTTTGCACTAGGAATTTCGAGACTAGGATTGAATTGTTTATAGAATAGAAAGTAATCTCTGCTACCTTTGCACCCTCTGGTGATCCTAGGTAAGCATATGAATGCTCCTTATTCACAATTCACCATCTCCTTATAGTTGGTCACATAGATTAACTAGGGAAAATAGAAAGCGATCCATAATCCGCAGATGTTTTTCTTTTGAGCTAGGAACAATACAACATATTTTAAATAGGGGATTCTATAAAGGATCATCGAATATCCACAGGTTCAAACTATGTGCTTTTTCACTTTGTGCTCACACACACTCACCCACTAAGTGAAGCAAAGACACCTAAAACTAACTTAATCAAACTCACTAAATTCTCCCCACAAGGGCCACAAAAGAATTTATAGCTTAAGTTAGGATCAAGGGGGTAGGCATCCAATAAGCTGCCTTGATCATACTTCATCTTGAAACATAGAATTTTTCTATTTAGGGAGCTTCAAATCCACCTACTAGCCCATGACAAAGAAAACCCGAGCACGACAGAGACCCGTTTCAGAGGGGGTTAAGCTTAGGTGCAGTGAATGCGGTAGCAGTCAGGGCTACCTAACTTGGCTAATACTCAGTATTGTTAGCTAACTACCAAGAATACCAAGACTTGAACGCTCATGTGGGACAGTGGTTCTTAGTGGCCAAAAACTAGGGCATCCTCTTCCCTATAGGTGATGGTGCAGGCAAGCGTTAGACCCTCTACCCTTACCTTGGTGGATTTTCTTGTTAGGTCCCTATATCACTAGTATAGTCCCTTATTGTTGTTAGTGTAACCCCCTTATTGTTATTGTTGTACCCTTGTAACCCCCATTTTGTTATTATTGTGCCCTTAAATTACTATTGTTAGGTCGACTAGGATTACATTGTGGCCCACTAGGATTACATTATGGCCCCATGGACTCCTATATATAGAAAGGAGGTTTTGTAAATTGTATCATCCAAGAACTATTCATTCATGTAATGTATTGGAGGTTTCCCCCTCAAACTGTCTTATTTCTAAAGTGTTTATATCTCTTTTATTTTATTTTTGGAGTTGGTTACACAACATTTGGTATCAGAGGTTTAGATTCTAGGGTTTCGCTGCTCTAAACAGGTCATCATGGAATTTTCGCTATAATTTTTTTTCTACAAAGTTTCAGAAGATTAAATTTTTAGGGTGCAAAGCCAAAATCCTAAGGAACATCCTAAAACAATTTCACATCTTGGTTCACAATATTTTTGGAGATATGATCTGTGGAAGTTAGGTCTTTTTTCAGGCCCCTAAACAGGTCATCGTGAAATTTGTGCTATAATGTTTTTTCTAAGAATTCTCAGAAGCTGAAATTTTTATGGTGTGAATATGAGATCCTAATGAACATCATCAAAAAATTTCAGATCTTGGTTTGAAATATTTTCGGAGATATGATCTGTGGAAGGTAGTGCTTTTTCAGGATCCTAAATTTCATCTCAAAGAGGTGATTGTGAGAAAATATTCATAGCTCTCTCTCTGAGCATCGGATTGGGGTGCTGTAAAAATTGGTCGCAATTAAACAGACTGTAGTTTCTTCACTATCAATTTTAGAGCCAAAGGATGAAACAGCGACACGTGGAAAGTCATACAAGTTCGCTCTACTGAATCAGTCCAAAATTGGGTCATTGTGGGAGATTGGACATAACTTTATCTTGAAGAATCCAAATCATATCAGACCTGTGGCATTGGAAAGAAGCTTTAGAGGGCTATGGCAGTGCTGCATTTTAGATATTTAGGTTTCAAAATTATAGAGATAATTCAATTTCAATATTGAGCTCCTCAAAAGCAAGTAAAAGGTGTGTATTTTTTTCCCGAATTGCATAAGTCTTGTTTGAAGAATCAAGTTGAATTGATTGCAAGGGCATATTGTAGAATATATATTAGTATTGGATTCTAAAATGGCCCCTAAAAAGAATTCAACACCCATTAATCCTTTGGAAATCTCTACTATGACTCATGAAGACGAAGAATGGAAACATGACATATCAAAATTACAAGAGCAAGTGCAACAAATTTCGCTCTCGCAAAGAGCAACAAAAAATGACATGGAAGTTTTAAAGAAAGGCATGGAAACTAAGATGGATGGTTTGAAGAAAGGCGTGGAATCTAAGATATATGGCATGAAGGCTGGCATGGAATCTAAGATGGATGACATGGAAGCTAAGATCGATGAGAAAATGGAAAACATGAAGAATGTTCTAAAAGCAGACATGGAAGGTTTGCCAAAGTTGATACAAGAAATGTTTCCTAATGGTGAAAAGATAGTAGAAGAACCTCATGATGAGAACAAAATAAATGTTAGTCATGATTTCATAAACTCTAATGTTGGCGGGAAGAATCACCATATTCCAAAAATGGCTATGAGGAAGTTTGATGGAAAGGATCTTGTTGTTATTGCCTAAATCCACCTCAGGCTAAAGAAGGCAGAGTTCAGGGTAACATCAAACCACGCTCAGTCTGGTAGCTAGCCCTACCAGAACAGGAGAGGGCTCTCTCCGGGTCAATATCAGCAAAAATGTATCAATAGGGCTTGAGATGACTGAAATAAAAAATAATTTTAGGCTAGGTATATAGATGAACAAATTTGATTTGATTTTGGGGGTTTTTGTTGGAGAAAAGGGAAAGGAAGATTTGGGTGCGGGGATAAGGCCTAGTTTTTGCAGAGTTCTGATTGGGGTGAGGAAGGAAATGGTTTTGATGCTTTGAATTGAATGGATGGATGGTTTATACTGCTGAGGAGCTGAAGAGGGCAAGAGGTCTCAAATATCCTCTTCAAACAGATAGAAACATGTAAAATTAAAAAAAACTAAAGGCAGAGCAAAGAAAGCTACTGAATTCCACCTTTAACACTGATTTGTTTAATTTAAGAAGAACAGAGAAGGGAAATGATACACATAAACATCAGTGAACTTACAAATACATAGATAAGAACACCATCAAAACACAGAGTCACAAGGATCCCAAAAAGTGCTGCAAACCCTGGTCTTTCCTTTGCCAAAAATGCAGAAATGAATGTACAATGAAGTGCCAAACAATCCCAAGTGTCCAACCCTCTGCCCAAAATCCAACCTCTACACTATGAAATTCATAAAATATATACATTTTCTCATCCTTTTACTAAGGGAATTGAGCTCAACCATTTTCTTAAAAATAGAATCAGTTACATTAAACTTGGGTCGAATTTCTGAAAATGGGTGTTGAAGATGAACTCGTATCTCCTAAACCATAGCACTTGTTACAAAAATGAAAGAGGTTTTTGTAGATAAGGTCATTTTTGAGAAAAACCTCTCTCAAATTTAGGAAATTCGTTTCCAGTTTCTTGCAATATGTTCCACAAAATCATGTCTAAAACAGAAAATCATTAAAAATTTAAATCTATGAAAATGAGCTGTAAATATCTAGTCACATATCCCAATTCGAGACACATTTGAATAAAATGAAAGAGATTTTTGTTATATGGCTTGTGGTTAACAAAAACCTCCTTTTTTTTTTTCAAAATTACTTTCCATCTGTTGTAAAAGGGCTCCGCACTAAAATGACTAAAACAGTAAAAAATATGAAAATTTTGCTTTGTTTTAATGTAGGCTCCAAATATCACTGTATATCTCCCACATAGTAGCACCTGTGCATAAAATGAAGGAGGTTTTTGTTATCTGCTATGTGATGAACAAAAACCTCTTTCACTTTTGAAAAATTACTTACCCTAATTTCACAAACTGATTTTGTACTAAACTTGTCATTGTGTGCAGCAACTGACCTCAAAACATGCATAACCAAGAATCACTCATTCATTTTGATCATATCTTCTAATCCGGGAGCCGGTTATCGGAGTGTGATATACCGTTGGAAATTTTTTTTGAGATTCTTTTGATGGACACACTTGTGACATGTTTTGTGCTGAACATCATGTGCAAAAAATCTAACAAAACCAAACATAGTAAGAGCTCATGTTGATCTCTGGTGACAGGTTGCGAAGACTGGAACTAAAATTAGCTCCAATGGGGATGGTATCTTCTTGGAGGTGCCAAAAACAACATATATTTGGGAGAGCAGACAAGTTTCTTCATCCATTGGGTAATGGAGTGAAAAACTACAAACCCAAAACAACTCATACCAATCCAAAACATATACATACTGCAATATGTACATAAACCAATACCAGAAGCTGAAATGCTACCTTGGGCAGCTTATTTATGCACAAACCTACCCTACTTTGCATAAAAATTGATAGATCAAGTAATGCTGTAATGCCAAACCAACCAATCAAGTAACTGTGACAAGGATGCTACTTGAAAGTGCTTCAACCAGGACACAAATGTAAATGCTGACAGCCATACATGCACATAACGAGTTTGGTTATGTAAAAGACAATTTGATCTATCATTCAAACTGAAAACAATTTCCATGTACGTTGCAATAGGATCGTAAAAACCAGACTTTGTTTGCTGCCCCAACTCCACAATACAT
The DNA here is from genome assembly GCA_034641835.2 of Pinus albicaulis. NCBI lineage: Eukaryota > Viridiplantae > Streptophyta > Pinopsida > Pinales > Pinaceae > Pinus > Pinus albicaulis. Next base: position 1,885,390,185 of record CM076578.1, on the reverse strand, counting down.
GCTTCCAGCTACAAACTGTCAATGCAAACATCCACGGGAAACTCTATTGTTTCTTGTTTTGAAGGAGGGAGAGTTTCCAAGAACTTTTTGGTATCTTGAAATTCATATGATTGGATCTGATCATTTAAATACTGAATCTCCTTCTCAATTTTTTCAACAACTAACTCAAAGAAACCAGTTTTAGCTTCAGGAGGAAACTTCAGAGATCTCAAACATTGAAGCACGACAATGAAAAATACTTCATCAATTTCAAAATCCACTAACTGATCTCTAACTTCTTTTAAAACTTCAAAAAGCACAGGGTTTGCCACATACCCTACCATTTTATTTTAGTGCATGAATGGTTCAGTGAACACTGGAATCTCTAGATTGAGTTGGAGTCACCAGGTGAATGTTTTCAGCCTTCATATGTGTCTGACTGTCGTCCACCATCAACAATCAGATCTGAACTTGATTAGATTTCACTGAGGAAACCAGATGTTCAGTTCATAAACTAAACCAGAGATTGACTGAAGCAACATTCATCTACTTTCGCTAATGCAAAGCAAGAGCGTTTCGAAGGCTACCTGACTAACTTTAGGCTCTATCTGTATTTTATAAAGCAAACAAAAAAAATTTCTTCCCCAGTATGGTTGCCACTATGTTATTGCCTAAATCTACCTCAGGCTGAAGAAGGCAGAGTTCAGGGTAACATCAAACCACGCTCAGTCTAGTAGCTAGCCCTACCAGAACAGGAGAGGGCTCTCTCCGGGTCAATCTCAGCAAAAATGTATCAATAGGGCTTGAGATGACTGAAATAAAAACTAATTTTAGGCTAGGTATATAGATGAATAGATTTGATTTGATTTTGGGGGTTTTTTTTGGAGAAAAGGGAAAGGCAGATTTGGGTGCGGGGATAAGGCCTAGTTTTTACAGAGTTTTGATTGGGGCAAGGAAGGAAATGGTTTTTATTCTTTGAATTGAATGGATGGATGGTTTATACTACTGAGGAGATGAAGAGGGAAAGAGGTCTCAAGGATCCTCTTCAAACAGATGAAAACATGTAAAATTAAACAAAACTAAAGGCAGAGCAAAGAAAGCTACTAAATTCCACCTTTAACACTGATTTTTTTAATTTAAGAAGAACAGAGAAGGGAAATGATACACATAAACATCAGTGAACTTACAAATACATAGAGAAGAACACCATCAAAACACAAAGCCACAAGGATCCCAAAAAGTGCTGCAAACCCTGGTCTTTCCTTTGCCAAAAATGCAGAAATGAATGTATAGTGAAGTGCCAAACAATCCCAAGTGTCCAACCCTCTGCCAAAAATCCAACCTCTACACTATAAAATTCATAAAATATATACATTTTCTCATCCTTGTACTAAGGGAATTGAGCTCAACCATTTTCTTAAAAATAGAATCAGTTACATTAAACTTGGGCCAAATTTCTGAAAATAAGTGTTGAAGATGAACTTATATATCCTAAACCATAGCACCTGTTACAAACATGAAAGAGGTTTTTGTAGATAAGGTCATTTGGGAGAAAAAAATCTCTCAAATTTGGAAAATTTGTTTCCAGTTGCTCGCAAGATGCTCCACAAGATCATATCTAAAACAGAAAATCATTAAAAATTTAAATCTGTGAAAATGAGTTGTAAAGATCTAGTCACATATCGTAATTCGTGACACATTTGAATAAACTAAAAGAGGTTTTTTTTATATGGCTTGTGGTTAAAAAAAACTCCTTCGGATTTTCAAAATTACTTTCCATCTGTTGTAAAATGGCTCCGCACTAAAATGACTAAAACAATAAAAAATATGAAAAATTTGCTTTGTTTTAATGTAGGCTCCAAATATCACTATATATCTCCCACATAGTAGCACCTATGCATAAACTGAAGGAGGTTTTTTTTATTCGATATGTGATGAAATAAAACCTCTTTCACTTTTGAAAAATTCCTTAACATTATTTCACAAACTGATTTTGTACTAAACTTGTCATTGTGTGCAGCAATTGACCTCAAAACATGCATAACCAAGAATCACTCATTCATTTTGATCATATCTTCTAATCCGAGAGCCGGTTATGGGAGTGTGATATACCGTTGGAAAGATTTTTCCGAGCTTCTTTTGATGGAGACACTTTTGACATGTTTTTTTGCTGAAAATCATGTGTAATACATCTAACAAAACCATACATAGTAAGAGCTCATGTTGATCTCTAGTGACAGGATGCGAAGACTGGAACTAACACCTGTAACATGGATACTATAGATGGAGCAATATTTTGATCTCCATAATGTGAAAAAAACACAAAAGGTATGCATTGCAACTTTACATTTAGAACAAAATACATTTGTATGGTATCGATGGCTTTGCTCCCGTAAAAAAATTGTCACTTGGTCAATTTTTACGGAGGAAATGATAGCATATTATGAGGATACAAAGAGCAACACCTTCTTTAGCCAATTGATAAATCTCAAACAAAAGGGTTTAGTGGGGCAACACATTGAGGACTTCCAAAAATTGAATATAAGGGTAACTAATATTCCAGAGGAACAAAGGATTGATCTCTTCATAGGCACTTTAAAGGATAACATCCAACATGAAGTTCGCATTTTGGAACCTGATTCATTGGAGAAGGCATTCAGGTTGGCAAGAAAATTTGAAGGTAAAATTATGGCGACAAGGAAGCCTACCACTCAATTCTATAAAGAAGGAAGTGTTGCTACACCTAGATTTCCACAACCTACAAGGTTGACACCGCAACAATTGGAAGAAAAAAGAGAAAAAGGGATTTGCTACAGTTGTGATAGAAAATACACTAAAGGTCATAAGTGTGCTGAGAATAAATTATTTTACATAGATTGTGAAGAAGAAGAAGAAAATGAACAAGAAGAGGATATACACCAAGAAACAACCCTAGAAGAGGAAGAAATGAATCCGATCATATCGTGTAATGCACTGGCAATAATTACCACTCCTCAAACTCTCAAGATAGAAGGACATATCAAGAAGAAAAACGTAATAGTGTTGATTGATTCAGGTAGCACCCATAATTTTATTCATTGTAAGGTCAAGTGATGGTCGCAAATGGAGGAACTATAAATTGCTCTGGAAAATGCCATAATATCAAGCTAACCATGGGGGAATATGTATTGACTATTCCAGTGCTTTCCATTCCTATGGGAGGTGTTGATGTTGTACTAGGAGTACAATGGTTACAATCTTTGGGGACAGTAGCTTTTAATTTTCAAGAACTTTTCTTGAAATTTTTTTCAGAAGCAAAGGAAGCTGAATTATGAGGTATTGCAGGGAAGCCATGAAGGATAATAAGCTCTAATGTCATGACAAGGCTTATAAATAAAGAAAAACGAGGCATAATTGCACAATTATGCTCACGAGAAGTTCCAACATCAAAATCATCTATTTCTGCATATCTCCAACAAGTCTTGGACAATCATTCCAAGGTGTTTGAAACTCCCAAAGGACTCCCACCTATTCGTGATCATGATCATGCTAATCATTTGATTCCAGGAAGTGTTCCTCCAAACATCAAGCCTTATAGATATCCTTACATCCAAAAGAGCGAAATTGGACGTATGATATCATAAATGTTATAGGCGGGTATAATTCAGCCTAGTCAAATTTCTTTCTCTGCTCCTGTAGTATTGGTGCACAAGAAGGATGGATCATGGCGAATGTGTCCGGATTATAGGGAGCTCAATAAGCTCACCATTAAATATAAATTTCCCATTCCTGTGATTGATGAATTATTGGATGAATTACATGGAGTAATTTATTTTACCAAGTTGGATCTTCATTCAGGATATCATCAAATTAGAATGAAGACTCAAGATATTCCAAAAACATCATTTCGAACTCATGAGGGTCATTATGAATTTTTGGTCATGCCTTTTGGCTTTACCAATGCACCTTCTACATTTCAAGGGTTGATGAATTCCATTTTCAAACCCTTCCTTAGAAAATTTGTGCTGGTATTTTTTGATGATATACTAATCTATAGAAAGTCTTGGAAGGATCATGTTGAACATGTTGACAGGGTGCTCAAACTATTGCAGGAGAAACAATTATATGCAAAAACATCCAAATGTTTCTTTGGAGTACAAGAGGTGGAATATCTGGGTCATATTGTATCTCACGAGGGTGTTAAAGTAGACCCTAACAAAATTAAAGCCATTAAGGAATGGAAAGTCCCTACAACCATAAAGTAGTTGCGAGGATTTCTCGGGTTAACAGGGTATTATCGCAAGTTTGTTAAGAATTATGGGAGAATAGTAGCACCTCTAACAACATTATTGAAGAAAGATGCATTTTCATGGACTCCTGAAGCAACTAAGGCCTTTGAATATCTTAAAGAGGCAATGTGCCTAGCACCGGTCTTAGCTATGCCAGACTTCACAAAAACCTTTATTGTGGAATGTGATGCCTCAGGAAATGGAATTGGTGCAGTTTTAATGAAGGAAGGAAGACCCATTGCTTTTGAAAGTCGTCCAATAAAAGGAAAGTATTTACAGAAACCTATTTATGAGAAGGAAATGTTAGCAATACTGCATGCACTAAAGAAATGGCGAACTTACCTAATGGGAAGACACTTCAAGGTAAAAACTGATCATGATAGTATTAAACACTTTTTGGAACAAAGAATATCTTTAGAAGAGAAACAAAAATGGGTCACAAAGATGTTGGGTTATGACTTTAAAATAATCTACAAAAAAGGAAAGCTTAATGTTGTTGCAGATGCACTCTCAAGAAAGAATGAAGAGGTGGAAGCATTGCTTTGTGCCATTTCTATTATCCAACCAGATTGGATAACCGAAGCAAGAGATGAATGGAAGAAGGACAATGATGTATGGACACTCATTCAAAAGTTGCAGCAAGATCCTAGTACATCTGATACATTTAGTTGGAAAAATGATTCCTTATGGTACAAAGATCTCTTATATCTTTGTAAGAATTCCCAACTAAAACAAAAGATTCTTCTCGAATTGCACACTTCTCCTTTAGGACGACACTCGGAATTTTTAAAAACTTACCACAGGGTGAAGAAAGAATTTTTTTGGGATGGCCTTAAATCTGATATTCAAAAGTTTGTGATGGAATGTTTGGTTTTCCAGCAAAATAAAGTTGAGAAAATTAAGACCCTGGGACTTCAACAACCTTTATCCATTCCAAGTCAATGTTGGGAGGATATTTCAATGGATATTATCATAGGTTTACCTAAGTCTGAAGGAAAGAGTGTCATCATGGTGGTAGTGGATAGACTTACCAAGTATGCACACTTTTGTGCATTATCTCATCCATTTAAAGCAAGTACAGTTGTTACTACATTTATGGACAGAATTCAAAAGTTACATGGAAGCCCAAGGGTTATTGTGAGCGACAGAGATCCCATTTTTACTGGAAATTTTTGGACGGAGTTATTTTCTTGTTTGGGTACTCAATTGCCTCATAGCTCATCTTATCATCCTTAATCTGATGGTCAAACTGAGATAGTAAATAAATGTTTGGAAGGATATCTTCATTGTTTTGTATCTAATAAATAAACACAATGGGTCAAGTGGTTACTGCTCACTGAATGGTGGTATAACACTTCCTTCCATATTGTATCCAGAATGACCCCATTTATGGCACTTTATGGATATCATCCACCATCCATCACATCACCTTTAAGGGAAAATTCGAAGGTTCAAGCAATGGAAGATCACATCGAGCATCAACAATAAGTTCTCCAACTCTTAAAATATAACCTGAATTTGGCACAAAATCGAATGAAACAACAGGCAGATCAACATCGTAGCGAGAGAAGTTTTGATGTAGGAGATTTGGTATTTTTACGGCTACAACCATACAAACAAATGTCCCTCAAGCAAGCAAAGAAGGATAATAAATTATCGCCAAAGTACTATGGTCCTTACAAGGTGTTGCAAAAGATTGGTACTATGGCATACAAATTGGAGCTTCCTGCTTCTTCGCGAGTACATCCAGTTTTCCATGTTTCATGCTTAAAGAAGGTTATAGGTGAAAATCTTCCGATTCAAACAATATTGCCAGAACTTGATGAGGAAGGAAAAATCATATTGGAACCTAAAGCAGTCATGGAAACAAGAACTCGACAACTACGGAATCGATCAATTTCAGAGTATCTCATCAAGTGGAAGAACTTACCCACTGAAGATTCTACATGGGAGGATGGGAATTTTATACAGAAGCACCCAGAGCTACTCAAGCGTTGAGGACAACACTTTTTTGAAGGAGAGGGGCATGTTAGGTCCCTATATTACTAGTATAGTCCCTTATTGTTGTTAGTGTAACCCCCTTATTGTTATTATTGTACCCTTGTAACCCCCATTTTGTTATTATTGTGCCCTTAAATTATTATTGTTAGGTCGGCTAGGATTACATTGTGGCCCACTAGGATTACATTATGGCCCCATGGAATCCTATATATAGAAAGGAGGTTTTGTAAATTATATCATTCAAGAATTGTTCATTCATGTAATGTATTGGAGGTTGCCCCCTTGAAGTGGCTTATTTCTAAGGCGTTGATATCTCTTTTCTTCTATTTTTGGAGCTGGTTACACAACATTTCTTCTATTGACTGTGGGCGTCGCCAGCTCTTATGAGATGTTGTGCCAACACTCGCAAGAAATATTCTCAAGGCCCAGTTACATTTGAGTGTGTGAGGATGAATAAGTCTTCTAGGATTTTGAGTATCATACGCAAAAAAACAAAAACCACTTTTTTGATTTCTTGATCACATAGCTTAATTTAAGGGGAAAATTTATTTATTTTTTCTTTGTTTTATGTATGTGACCATAATTTTTCTTTGATCATAGACTCTATCCTCTCAAATTTTTCCAAAAACCAGACCTATTTGACACCAAGACAGACCCAACGGGACCTTGTCGATCTAGGCGTCCTTTGGACCTCCCCTCATTACCGGAAGGGGTTCTAGGTCTTTTTCCATTCAGGCATCAAAGATGGAATGGTGCCACCATTATTGGTTCTTCCTTTATTGGAGCTGTTATCATGCAAAAAATTCTCAAAACATCATTGTGTCAACTCTTCTTTTGGTCATGATTTCAAGGAGGTTTAGAAGTCATTTTAAGTCATTGGTAAAGGATAGGTCATATTACAAGTTCAAATGAAGTCTTCTAGGTCCACTCCATGATCAATAAACTCTAAAAGTTTTCCTTATCTCTAGTCATGGTCTTAAATAGGTTGTAGGTCATTTCATGCTTAAAGGGTTAAGTGATAGGGTTCGATTCTCATTTTCACTGTCAAATAAAGTTTAACAACCTTATTCCATGGTTTTAAGGTCCCATCATCCATTTAGAATTCATTCCATTAGGTTTAAGATCAAATTTTGCAATCATGCTAGGAATCCACATTTTCATAGTGAAGTTAGTTTAAAAAGGATGATTTTCGCTATGAAAACACTATTTTCGTAACACGCTACGAAATGGTTGAAACAACCTTTTTCAGCAAAAAACCTTGTTTTTCGGCTTTTAGTAGTATTTTTCCAAAGGGATTCCTAAGCAACTTAAAACTCATTTTTGAAAAATGAAAGAGGTTTTTCTTCCTAACATAATGAAATACAAAAACCTCTATCTGGTTCTTCAAATTAATTATGAGGTGGGAGAAATTGATCACTCAACTTGCACTACGAAAACAACTGAACGTCATTGAGAGAAAAACTATGTTTTCTGTTTTTAGTAGTCAACTTCATGATCAGTTTCTGGCTACAAGAAAAGGTATTTTGGAATTATGAAGGAGGTTTTTATTCATAGCATCACATGATACAATAACCTATCTCGTTTTTCTCACAAGTGTTACCAGTTGGAAGATACAAGGCTTTCTTTGAAGCCATATTTTCAAAAATTAGGATTTTCCAGTTTTATATGGTTATTCATAGACAGTTTTTGGGTAGTAGGAGAAGTATTTCAAAAAACCAAGATAGGTTTTTGTTAAAAACATCATGGTATCCAAAATATGCCTTCATTTTTTCAAAATACATTATGGGTGAGAAAATAGAAGCTCTATCTCAACACCTATTTTTTAGATAAATCAGAATAGTAAGTTATAATTTCTTAATGCAGTTTTGTTGTGGAGAAGGAATTCACTTTTTTAAAACACTTCAAGGATGAAATATGTTGATTATTAATGCCTGTAGACATCATGGAAAAAATTCAATAAGTTTTAAAAATTGATATTTTTGAAAAAAAATGTTGTAGATGACATACACAACAGTTTCGTAGAGCGCTATGAAACTGTTGTAGGTGCATTTTTGAGCATTTTGTTAACGTTTCAAGAGGTAAAACATCTGGTTTTTGAAGGTTTGATGCTGCTATAGGATGGAAAGGGTTCACAAATGAAGTTCCAGGTGTTAAAGCAGAAGAAATTGGATGTTGAGAGATGTCTACAAAGACATAGTTATTGTGCTACAAAAACAACTGATATTTTCGTAGCGCAAACACATCAGCTCTCTTTACACTCTTTCAAGGACTTAATTTTGCATAGGTGGAAGGGAATGGTTCTATGGAAGTGATAACACATGTCACTTGTCTATAAAACTCGAAATTTCCAGCAAGAGTGTTGGAAGACAGGCATGGAGGTAAGGGCTAAATTTCAACAAACTGTTTCCTGGTTTCTAGGGCAGTTAGGTCATGGAACAATAGGGTTCATAAAAAAGTTGGAGGCATCACCAAATTTGACCTCATGAGGTTGCATGTGGAAAAATAAGCATTAAATGTTTAGATAATGTTGTTGAAACATGTTTTAGGAGTTTTATTCCTATTTGTATTAGGATTTCTAAAAGAGACAGCTAGTTCTCAGTTGTAATTAAGAGTCTATTTTATGAATAGGTCTCAATAATAGAAATTCGAATTCTCTTGATGATGGATCATAGAATCCATATTTTAAAATCTATATATGAAGCAAGAGGTCGAATTAGCAAAGGGTTGAAGACGTTTTGGCAAAAAGGGTGGATATTGTAAAAACACTATTTTCAGCCAATGCAGAGAGCTTCTATTTGACCAAATTGAGATTCAGAAGGGGTGTTTAGTGTTTTCCTACTCTATCAGTACTTCTTATATATCTTATTTGCAGTGATGTTGATCTATATTACTCAGAACTCATCTTCAAGATGCTCTAACTTCCTTTATAAACAGATTGACTGTGTTTTTACTTGTTTCACGTGTGTGTCTCATGACTAAAAACCCTAATATGCCTGAACTTCCATGTCAATTAGATTCATTGATTTTCTAAGACTACTTTGACTCCATAATGCCCAATGTATACATTTTGATGTTAGCTTCAACCTACAGGTTGGAAAATGTTATAGAAAATGACTACTTTTGTAAATGTTGTGAATGAGCTGATATATATGTTAGTGACCTATAAATATAGGATTCATAATTTTGACTTGACTGATGTTAATCTTGTAAATATGTACATACTTTTCCTTCTTCAAGTTGTATTCCCATATTATGTAAAAAATCAAAAATCAAAAAATCAAAAAGAGGATAAAAAGTCCTAAAAGAAAAATAAAAGGACTTAGAAAAAATAATAGACCCCAAAGAAAAATGAATAAAACATGAAAGTGTGCAAGCCTAAATGCCACTACTTTTAGCTTTTTCAGTTGATTATGGCGGAGTGTCAATAAATTCCATAATCCATTATGAGTTAAACAGTCTAATCTTGACTTGTCATGTTTCAATTTCACTTGTTGTAGTTAGAGAATAAAGAATTGTCATACAGTTTAATCATGACAATTTAGTAATTAGGTAGAGAATAAGTGAATCCAACAGTTTAATCTAGATTCCTGGATGAAATAAGTGTAGAATTAGATAGTTTTATTTCTTTCAGAAAGAATAAATGTTGTAAAGGTTCATAGTTCAAATTCATCTAATCAAAATGGAAGAAAAAATGTTAGCAGGTAAAATTGGGTAGGTAGAAGAAGGTGAGAAGCATCATTGTAAATATTATTCACCAGGACCGCAAATAACTAACTTACCTTCCCCATAGCCATTTATCATTCTAAACTATTAGTTAGAAAGGCTCAAGGCATTTCCTTGAATTCTGTTGAGACCGGACCCAAGGCTCTATGGCTGATTAGTTGAAAATGTTAAATTTCTATATTAATCCCACAAATCACATCATTTTCCATTCATGCATTCATTTACTAGGAAACATCATAAGTAAAAGCCTCATTTTTACTTAGTGATGCTCTAATCCCCATTTGATTAACTTCCTACATCTTATGAAGTATAAAACCCTCAAAATGACATTTTATCCTAAGTTGAAGTGATGAAATTATCATAAATGCAAGTTTTTCTTTGATCTTCACTTTTATTGGTTATAATGGTATGTTTCGAGTATTCACTTTTCCCATTGTCATATTAACACCTAACATATTTTATTAACTCCTTATTAATTATCCTAGTCCTATTAATATAATTCCATTTTATTTAATATCCCAAAAACCCATTTAATATATGCTTTTCTGTCAAAGATATTAAGCACATGTTGAAAAACATCCCAAAGTTACCCCTTTGACACAAAACTACCCATAAAAATATTTCCCCTCTCCCCTATAGTTTTAGACCTTTGATAAATCTGAAACTATATAATAAAAATATAAAGAAAGCATTAAACATGTTTCATATATGTTTAAATCAAAAATAAAAAAATTCCCAAAGTTTAATTTAAACCAAACTTCGTAAAACCCACCCCCCTGTTCAATTCATCCCCTTCCCCGATCACCCTTAACCCCAAGGTTAAAACCTTAACCTTTTCTACTTTCCCGATAAATATTCCCTTACCACAGTTGTAACCTTGGTTTAAACCCTTTTTAAACCCCTCCCCCTCCACTTTATTCCATACATAAAAGCCTTTGTATATATAACTCTTACTAAAAACCCTCATCTCTTTTGGATTCAATATTGACCATCTGATCTTCTCATCCCATTGATCTGATGGTTTTCATCGAATGTGAAGAACAATCCTCATCCCCTTATCTTTCCCCCATCACATTGATTATTAGCCATCGAATCTCCAAGCATCCCTAATGTAACGGTCAGAAACAAATCCTATAAATCCTTTCCTACCCCCACCATTTCCTATTGGATCAAATTTAAACCGTTGATCTCCCCTTGTCAAATCAACGATACAAATTATAATACCTGGCCCCACTGCATTTACCTCGCAAATTTGCATCAAATCCTGACCGTTCGCTCCATTTCGCCATATCAAATAGTGCACGTCTCATTTTGCATTTTCAAAGTGATCGACCAAAGTTCCCAAAATATTTTGCGAAAAAAGTTGTTTTGAGAAACCACCACCCGCTACATGTCCGAAATGTATTGGATCACATTGCTCAAGCAAAAAACCACTTATTTCTCGAAAGCAATGCGAAAACCATTACTATTTTTCCATTCAAATAAGAAACTGCTCCCGCCATGTCGATGTGACCTACAATTAATACTCATATAATCTATAAAAACTAAGGTTTTAACCTTAATTCTTTATCATTTTTCATATCTTTGCACCCTATCCCTCTGAGAATCAATTGTAGGCACTATTGATGAGCTGAATTTTAACCATTTTGCCATCCTAAAGTCATTCGCGATCTGAAAAGTGACTATCAATTACTCCCAGTGCCTGATATCAAACAAATGCAACTAGTTTGACAACTGGTATCACCTGCCATCTTGTTTGACCATGACAATACCTATTCAAAGGTATTTATCAACAATCCAAGCCTGCAAATTTCAAAGTTTTAAACAAAATCAAAATTAATCTTGAAATTAAAAGTCAAAAAGTACTCATTTGAGAGTACTTAAACCTTGAAGAAATAGGGGAAACCCTATCAAAATTTTTCCAAAATTTGCTCCCTCCTGATCCAAAAGATATTCCTGTGGTTAAAACACCTTAGAATTGCTCAAGAAACCTTTGAAAAACCCCTTTCTCACTTGCTGCACTATATAAATCTACATTTTCCTCATAAACCCTCAGCCAGATTCCGAATTCTTCTCAAATATGCTTAATTGACCATCTGCTTCCATAAAAAAGCTGAACAAATAGTTTAATCTTGTTCAGTTTCTCCAAAAATGACTAAAACGCAGATAATCCCCAAAACTGGAGGTCCTAAACCTCAAAATCCTGCCTCCGGCAAGCTTCCAAATTCGAAACCTCCCAGAATAGATAAACCTACTCTTGTTTTAACTGCTAATTCTACTGAAGTGGTCAGACCTTTACAGCCTCCTATCATCACTGAAGAAATCAATCTTCTGATTGACTTAGATTATCGAATTGCTGATGCCACCCTTGAATTTGATCTTCTAGAAGTACATAAATGGTGTCAGGAGAAATTTGAAAAGAAAGTGACCAATGACATACCTCTATGGGATTCCAATTTGCCCAAGTATGTGGTTCCCATCACCCATCCTGCTCAGGATTTCATTAGGTTGTGTCAGATGCATTATATTCCCGATCAAAGCTGCATGGTTAACAAATATACTGAGGTCTTATTTTACATAACTGCTGAATCAATAAATGACATGCTCCAGCTAAGCCATGACCCTTGAGCAGTGTCATTGTCAATTGAATACCTAACCCATATGTATTTAGACCTAGATATCCTTAGGAAGTTTGAAATCGTTCAAAATTTCATGCCCAATCATGTCAATCTTCCAAAGGTGAATCCTCCTTATGATACCTTTGATTTTCCTGAAGGCTCCAGATAGGTCATTTCCATGATATCATTTATCTTAGGTTATGTTAATGATGAATTCACAGATGCCTCCATCTTAGGCTTCCTCTCCACTTTGTCTCCTAGACAGCAACTAGAATTGGTCTTTTTTTTTGCTAAATTTATTGCTGACAATATTCATTATCAGCTAATAAAATTTCCTGATGAAGGAGTGTTTAGATATACTTCATATATGTTACATTTCATATCGGTTACATCTCTTCTTGTTCTTTCAAGTAGATAATTTTCCCTTTGCACTACAAAAGATGGATATGGAAGGCAAACCACTCTCAGTAATATTTTGGACCTCTCTTCTCAGAAAGAATAGCAGTGAGTACAATTACAGTGATTTCAATGACCTATTTATCAGACCTGCTATCAGTTTGTTGGATAAAGCTGAACCACCAAGAATAAATGAAGATATAAAAAGGATTTTACAGTTTTCAGAAAACTGTAAAGTGGGTGATTGGTATTTATACAAAAATCACACTGAGATTAGAATATATGGTGCAATCTTGGCCCCATACAAATTTCCAAAATTTATGACCACCAGGATCTTTGCTCTGGAATAGATAAGGCATATTTTGAATGTAGATGCAGTACATTTTATAGCATCCAAAAAGAAGGCACAATTTAAATTGAAAAGTCAAATTGGCTCTTTCATTGTAAACAACAGAGATGCCTTGAAGGAAGTATCCAGCAAGCTATCAACATTCAAGTTTCGGGAAAGTTTTTATTAAAACTATGACCCTCAGGGTATTCTAAGCAATCTCATGATCAAATGAAAATTGCCCCCATTTCTCCGTGAATCTAAGCCACTAATTGAAAAATATGCCAATCAGTTGGAATGGGTGGCCAATACTGTAATTGATGATGATCAGGATAAGCAAACACACAATTTGAATAGTACACAGGTGGTTACAGCTACCCAACTAGCAGAGGCATCAAATAAAAGACCAAGGAAAGAAGAAGGATATTTGGCTAAAACAATCATTGAAAAAAAATTCAAAACAGTATACAAAAAAAAGGCCAAAATGAATACTTTAGAGAAAGAAGGAGTCAGAGATGTAGATGACACTAATGAGCAGCAGATAGATGATGAAGGCACCATCATTGTGAATGAAACACTCAGAGAAATTCAAAATGAATAGGTACAAGCATAGGGTAAAGGTAAAGAGATGGTTGAAATGGAAATGGATACAGAAGCTCGCTCTTCTTCTAAAACAACTGAAGAAACTGATTCTGATATTCAGAAAAGGTTCAAGCTAATCAGGGAGAAAAATGAAGAAATCAAAAATGAAGTTTATTCTAAACTTTTAAAAGAAAAACCAAGAGATAAGGATAGATAAATAACAACATTTGATTATTCAACCAACAAAATGATCATGTCCTTTCTTCAACCAGTGGTAGCACATTCAAAATCAGCCTCAGACTATAGAAAGACAGAATTTGCAGTTAATGTTGATACTATTCACGAGCTAGATCAAATATAATTCCACAGGAGTGCATCAGAAATGTTATATTCAAATGTAGTAAGGAAAACAATAAGTGCTACTATGCTCCAAAAGACTGTATCCAACCTGCAAAATCAAATGAAATTGGATAAGGCATCATTACATGCCAAGGATTTAAGGATAAAATCCTTAGAAGATTTGGTAATTGAAACAGGAGTAGATCCTTCCAACACTGAAGTTGCTAGAAAATTAAGAAGGCAGAAGGATGAAGATATTGTAGCCTTAAGAAAGTAGCTTAAATTTCCACAGAGTGAGCACCCTCAGGCAAAATAAGTGCTTCAGGAAAAGACAGAGAAAGAGGAAACTATGGAACTTAACACTGTTACCAATGAAATAGGTAACTGCACTGTTACCTACTTTTTTTTGGTAACATAAAAGGCACCCGATTTTGAAAAGTGATGATGCAGAATCACCTTTTTTTTTTAAGCACATTTTTGACACTCTAATATTTTTATTTATGAAGTATGAATATTTGTTTTAAAATGTTAGTGATTTTCATGCTAATTTTGAAACGTATTGATGCAGCATCAACCTTTTCTTTAGAGTGGTGATTTCATGTTGGTAATAAAACACAAAACTTAGATAAAAAAAAATATATAAAAACAATAAAAAAAACCAGTAAAAATGTAAAAAAAAAAACAAAATTAACTCGTAAAAATTTAAAATTTAAACAAAAATAAATAAATAAATAAAAGAAACAAAAATATTTGAAAATTATATCAAAAGAAATGACAAAATTTGAAAAAAAAACACATAATTTAAAGAAAAAAAAATTAACCAAAAAAAAACATCCAAAACATTTTTTTCTAAGTTATTAAAAAAACCATATAATTAAAAAAAAAAATTTAAATAGAAAATTTAAAAATAATTTAAATTACAAAATTGAAATTTAGATAAAATAAAATAAAATACAAAAAAGAAAAAAATTAAATTTAAAAATTTAAATTAAAAAAATAATAATAATAAGAAAAAAAATACAAATTTTAAAATTAACAAAAAAAAGAAATTAAAAAAAAAAAACAAAATTTTAAATTGAAAAAAAAATTA